>JAFVLL020030813.1:0-54335 GCA_021397915.2 Tor tambroides | reverse complement strand
TCGTTTCATTTGAAATCCATTGTGGTGGTGTATAGAGCCAAAAATGTTAGAATTGTGTCGATGTCCCAATATTTATGGACCTGACTGTATATATGTGTGTGTGTGTGTGTATTTTATATACTGTATGTTGTTGTTGTTGTTGTTGTTGTTTTACTTCCAAAATCCTTTTTTTACACTTCTAGACAGTATTTTTCAGTAAAATTACATGAAATGCAATGTTAAACCTGTTTTTCACCACGTATGGAAAGGCAAGTTAAACAATTAATAGGTTTTATAGCAATTTTAAATTATTTTTCTGTACAAATTACAAACGTTTTTACAGTTTGAAGGCAATTTTACTGGCCCACATCAAAAGAGCCCAACTCTAGACACTAGAAGCAGTGATCACCTCCCAAAACCATTTTCCTGTCGGGTCATATGCGGTCTGAGTAATTTCCAGCCATTCAAAAGGTGACCTTGAAGGCCAGCAGCCAATCAGTGAAACGACTGGTCACCATCTGTCTGCCTTAACTATGCCCAAATCTGCTACCTTCCTGACAGTAGACCACTTTTCTGATTCTATTGCTCTATTTGCAAGACCGCATGCTGTTAGAACACAGCCCAGTTGGATTTCTAAAATGTGACACTAGACCTGGCCAGATAATCAGTGACCTTTCCCGCGATTTCTGTTCTGCCTTCTGGCCAAGACCGACAGCAGCTGCTTAGTTATGCTGTCAAGTCAGACTGAATGTTGTACACTATCCTGAGTATAAGAACTAAACCGATGCTTTTAGTGTAGTATTCTCATCATACAGGATTAAAAATGCATTCCACAGTCTCTCAAACCGAAAAAAACCCAAGAGTTTGAGTCATACATTTCCATTTTGTTGTAATGAAATTATGCTCCCATCCAGCACTTTACACGCTTCATATTTCAAAAGACAGATTTCCCAGTGTGATAAGCAATTCAGCAGCAGGCTCATAACTGGATGAATCTCACAAACTTGGCAACCAATAAATGCACCCATCTGAATCGCAGAGGCTGACAGTGTCATGTGCTGCACATGGATATGGCTAATGATAGCTGGAGGGGGCCATTTCCAATACCAGCAGATGCACGGCTGACAGAGGACCCCAAATGTGGTTCAAAACAGCCAGCTTTTGGAGATGTATGTGAGAAAGGTTAGGGATGCCGAGCTCAGCATTCGTAATTACTTTGAACCTCAGACTTGTCCGAAGGTCAAGTTAAGAAGGATGCATTTCCTTGGAAGTTGCAATACAGCAAGAAAGCTTTTGCACTTCTGTTTCCTACTTTCTAAGTTCAAAGAGAATGAAGCTGCCAACCTGCTATGGTAGCGTAATGCAAGCATTTAACTGACTGATTTGGGCCTAATGATTAATATAGTATTTCAAAAGAACGATAATGTTATATTTGCCCGAATGAAACTTTCTATTAAATTGCCTCATCTGGGATATATCAAAGATTCATTTAGTCCTAAAAATCATCCATATATTTCTACCCTGCTCTGTGGAAGCTATACAAAATCTCCTTACTTTAGCTATACAAAAATGTGCTGTTCTCACTTTTTAATTAGCAAAATTCAAAAAGCAATAATCAACTTGTGCTCTCTGGAGGTTGTATTGAAACTGAGCTTTGGGCTCTTTGATGATGAGATGAGAGAAGCATGGCAGAAAGCGCTTCAACATTTTTCATTGCTTTATGATCAAAAAACAAATCCCAGGTGGAAACCGTTTTTCCGCCTTTTTCCCTGGGCCAGCCAGGCTTAAATGTGAGCAAAATGAAAAAAGCAGAAGTTGGACTCGACAAAGGTGAACTGTAGAGGAACGATGAGACAATTAAAATCCCTTTTTTGAGTACATTTGCATACATCATGTCCTCTAATGTGACCACAGTTTCTAATTGTTTAAGTGGTCTTAAGTTTGCCTAGTGCTCTAAAAAGTTTTTGGGCCATTAATAAAGCACAGGGTTCTCAGTTACAGAACTCAATTAGGCAGCGTGGCCCATCTGCACTCTGTCTCATCAATTATTGCTCAGAACCTGCCCGAGTCCCCCATTATCCGATGAACTATTTATAAACCTTTAATGATTCACGCTATAAGAGGCATGATTCATCAGATATTATATGATCTTATCTCACTCCACTCTGAAAATATGTCATTTCCTTTTCGATATCGAAGCTGTAATCTGTAATCTCCGATTCCAAACCAAAGGAGTATGGTATAAAACACAACTTGCATAGCACAATTATGAATAAAGAGCTGATTTAGTGTCATAGGTTTGCTAAAATAATCTTTTTCCAGCGCTACAGTTACAGAGGCACTTAAGAAGCTTGTTCAAATTACAATCTAGGATTGCGATATGGTCGAAAAAGCCTTGACTGTGAGTTTTGTGGGATTTGAAATCCAAACCTTTGTTCAGCTTGGATCAGACTGTTGTATATTTGCTTAGGACCATGGAGGAAGAAAGCTTTATAGGATTGCTTTGGTAAACCGGCAAGGCGTATGGCCTAGAGTGCCAACTCAACAGAGTATTTCATCAACCCCAGTCTTATCTGAGATTACTATTATCCGCTTTTAGAGGATTTTTTTTTCTTGCAATGAAACATAGATGGAGTACACTTGTCCTAAACTCACTTTGCTGGCCAATTCGTGATGACGAGGAGCAAAGAAATGGAAAGTTAGATCAATTTCATCATGCACTTGCAGGCTGAGGTTTGCAATCAATCTCTAAAGGTGTTTACAATGTGTGACACATGATAAATGTGTTTTTATTTACTTAAGCATCAGCACAAGAGTGCATAATCCAATAACTGGATCATTAGTTTTTCTCCAGCTCCTTCAGACTCCTGAGCGTCTCCTAAAAATTTTCTGTCCTTGTCTGCACGGGAAACGATCGTGAAGCTTGATATTTGTCAGGCTTTTACTGTCAACAGCTCAATGATAATGAGTTCCCTGGGAGAACGCCACTCCATTGGCTCCTCTGGAATAAAGGCTTTTATCGTAAGAGTCCGACTGGCAATTATATACCAACCGTGGCTATTTTCACGGTAGGGACCATTAAACTACGTTATAATGCTAGGTAGTAAGCAGTTCACCCACAGTAGTCATTTGCAGATGCAGTTGCCATGAAGCAATGAGATTTTCTAGTGTTCTGAATGCCTGTGGCTCATGGGATGCCTGCTCAAAATTCAACATAAGCAATCAGAACAGGACGCTACATCCAATATGCAGGCTTTGCCTTGAGTTTTCTTCAGTACAACACAACCGCAAAGCTCTTGTTTACACATACCACATAGAACTACTCTTGACACTCTTTGCAGGATAGGCTTAATCCCTTATTGTGGAAGCACATATAAAGTTTAAGATTTAATAATGTGTTTAAGAAGAGTTTAGCATTAGAGCTTAGACACAAAATGAAATGAAACAGAAAAAGCCCCTCACTTAGTACGGTAAATGGGCTCTCATTTAAATCATGTGTAAATATTTTAGCAGAGAACCATTGGATAATATCAGACTCTTTAAACTTCCCAAATGTGTCCTTGAGCTCAGGGTAAAAATGGCCGCTGAAGAATTCATTACTAAAACGCCATGAGAACTTAGAGGCGAGTCATGACAGCACTACAAAGATCCATCCGCTCCCCACAGCTGCTCTCCACGAGGGTCCCGAGCAAGTGAATGAATTGAGATTTCTTCTCAAAAGCGGGCTCCCTTAAGGGATCTCATTTTGTTTGCTGTCCAAACCCTTCTTAGTCACAACGTCATTTTTGTTTTCACGTCAGCTGTTTACATCAGGGCACTTAATACTTGTGCAAATTTTAAGAACAGTTAGATAATCGTGTTGATGTGAGCAAATGTGAATGGAAGTCCAGAGAGGTGAAACAGAATTAAAGTTTAGCAGAAAGAAGTAGAACATCAAAGCATCCCTGTCACGATGGGATTTACAGAGCATTAACCTCTATTAGTCAGGGATAGTCATATGGTGGTAATTGCAATTCCATGTTTTGCTTTCGATCTGTCATCCTTCAAATTTACCAGGAGCAAATCTCAGGCTCCTCAAATGTTGCATCTACTTCGAGTGTAAGTTTTGTCACTCCTTTGTAGTTTATTTCACTTTCGTTGTTTGTTTGACTTCAGACAATAACAGTTCACGTTATAAACTAACATGTGCATATTTTTCTTCTCTGCCTTGTTATGTAATGCTGAATTCTCACTGAACTCTGGCAGAAACCTGTTTTCCAAGCAAAGATTTTCCACATGGAAATCCACGTGTGGAGGAGGCCCAATGTGATGAAGTGCCAGAAAGTGACTCGAGTTGTCTTCCTCAGCCCTCACAATCCACAATCTGTATGGAGAAGGTAAGAGGACAGACCAAAGTTTGATATCCCATCAATGTAAAATAAATAAATAAAATTATTACAATTAATATATATTATAAAGTTGTTATTATTACAATCATAGTTCAAAGTTGTAAATAAAGATAATTGGAGTATGTTTTACAAGAAAAACTATTTCAGTCTTTCTAAAATTTCACGTTTAATTTAGGGTGTTACATTTTTGTTATTATATGTGAGATTAATGTGCAATAATACCAGCAACAACTACAGACAGACAGACAGACAGACAGACAGATAGATAGATAGATAGATAGATAGATAGATAGATAGATAGATAGATATTATGTATACCTTCTTGGATTCGTTCTTGGATGGCCCTGCCCACAAAGCAGTTTTACATCACAACAGTCTTAAACAAATAAGGGATAATACTCTCAGATAATTTTTTTTTATTATTATTATTATTATGTGAGAGGCTTGACTAGATTCCAGGTATCTATCCACTTAATCTTCCAACCAAGAATATCCTGCTTATAAAATTAGACAAACCCTTTAAAATGTACCATGATAACCACAGCTCCAACCAAGCTAAAGTTATTGGTTATTGGTACTATAATAAATGATGGTTACCTGGGTAAATTCCCATTAGGGTGTAATGTGTAAAATATATCCATTGTCTATCCAGAAAGCTAAAACAATTTGTTTGTTTCACACAATCCAAAAGTTTTTTGGGTTTTTTTTTGGTTTTTTTACTGCAATATATTTAATGAGAGTTTTGTGCTATCCTGAAATGAACAAAAATGCTAGAGCAGCCTAGTGTTGCCATGGTTACCACCTCATCCGAATATTATATATATATATATATATATATATATATATATATATATATATATATATATAGGCCTATATATATATATATATTAATTTATCAGGTGAAAATACCCACTTTGACTAACTTGTAATTTAACTTTTGTGGTTACTGGACTGTTTGAAAGGGAAATGCTTGCTTCTGTTTAAGAGACACTAAGCCTACTAAAAACAGATAGAGTTTTAAGAAAACCATCTTGTAAGCAAGCTTTGTTTTGTCGGACGCAAGTCTGAAGTAGGGTTCTCATGCTGAATGTATGTTTAGTCTATATGTTTATATAACCAGGTCGATATCCATATGCATTCAGCTCAGACTGATTCGATTGTCAATGCTTGTTAACTTGTTTCCATTGTCCAATACAATCTGTGCACATGACATTAAGAAGGACTCAACGGAATCGACAAAACCGAACTCAAGGACGTGTCCTGCCGAAGCGATGCCGGTGTAACGATACCAGCCGCCGGTGAGGGAGGGAGGGATGAGAGCTATTCCCGTGGGATGATCACGTGTCCGTGGGGAGTAGTTGTGTGTGGAGCCAGTGGAATAGGAGGTGTAGCGTCGAGTGCGTCCTTCAGACTTGATTGTTACAGTAAGGAAGCTGTCAACACAGAGCCGACTGTATTCGCGCGTGTTTATTGCTTTGTTCAAAGCGAATGAAAATGCACATGAGGATTGAGGATCTGGCGATCGATTTCAATAAACTTCTGCGCGCATCTCAATCGCAACAAACACACTCAGCGTGCTCAGTGTTGTAATATCGACGCTACTGTTTACTATTGCAACAAGATAAGCCGATTACAAAGGACTGTCGCTGCAAATCAAGGTGAGTACATGTATTTTTGCAGATTTATAAGTTTTAGGAACAATTAAAACATAACAGATCATTAGTTATCATGAATGTAACATTATCTACATTATGGAAAGTTATGTTTCAGTTGTTATTGCTGTAGACTACATTGTTCATATTTGCACTAGTATCGTGTGTTTTTCTATAACTGCTGTACAAAATGAAAATACAGCAGGTACATGTGACTTCTCCGGTGATGAAAGCTTCTGGATAATGTGCAAGAACAACATGATCCGATTCCTGCCTCTGTAGCCTCCTCAGAATTTTTTTTCTTCTTAAATAGGCCAATACTTTTGCCTTTTTCCCCTCAAAAAATGTTTTTGTTAGTCTGTTTTTCATTAACCGCGTGTTCTGATGTTTCTCTGGACGTTTTAGATGTCTTGAAAATATAATTGCCGCAAAATAGCCATTTTCCAAGGAGAGGTGATATTACAAACACTTTTATGCTTTGATAATTGTTTTTTTTTTTTTTGTTTGTTTTTTAATGAATAGTTCCCCCAAATATGTAAATTCTGTTATTATTTATTCATCCTCTTGTCAATTTGTCTTTCCACTGTGCTGAAGACAAAGGCAAAAAGGAATGTAAAAAAAGTAGCCTATACAACTTCCAAGTCTTCCAACAGGAGGGAATTTAAGTCATTATTCACCTATATTTTCCCCACCAGTGAGTCATTAAGTATTGCCACCAGATCAGTTTGCTGAACTCAAGAACTGTCATGAAAAAAAAAACTGGGCTGTATCCAAAAATTCACTACGTCCTACATTACTCCTACTAATATAGTTCACTGAATGAGTGAATAAAAACCAAGTGAGTGAATTTAGACACTGAGCTTGCTGGATTTGCTGCAGACATCAGGTATTTTCTAGAAGTTAGTAGTTGAGTGTACATCTGTTATTGAAATGCATTGAATGGTGTTGAATGAGTGCACTTGACAGTGTCCACTTGGACACCACCTGAAATGGCTCTTCCCTCAAATCATGTATCTATATAAGAGTATAGGGAGCGATTACAATACCTGATTAAACAAAACACATAAAAATGTAACATTTGGATAGAGTGTAAGCTAAGCAGTTTAATCAAATAGCAGTATGCTAAGCTAGTACACTGAATGGTTAACTTGCAAAAGAGTGGCCAATTTTGTGGTAATTTGAGTTCCACAGTAAATGTAAAGGATGACAGGATTTTAATTTTGAGGTCAACTGTTCTTTTATATCATGTACAGCTTCAGTGCATTGCATGTTTGTCAGTATCTTAAAATTGACATCCTCTGTTCTCATGGCAGAAATATCAGAACTGTGTGGAGGTGTACCTGCCCTTAGCGATGAGGAAGCATATTACACGCCTCCGTGTTGAAAATGTCTGTTATTCATTCAGTGCAGTTCATGTGGGGCATTTGTTTGTAGCCAGCTGATCCCCATATTGCATCTGAATACATAATTTAAGGTTATAATGCATTGTTGTGCACTGTGAGTTATTTTGGTGGCATTTCTTCATAAAAGTACTGTCATCCCCATAGTAACACTGAGCTTATTGTATATCTGCAGGGGACCGACACTTGTGTCACCGGCTGTGCTGTCAGCACTGATTTGACATTCATGTGGTTAGATCCGTTTGGGGACTAATGGTTTACAGTGCAGCTTTTCAGTTGCACCACTTGGAACCAGTCCTTAGAGCTTGTTTAGAAAGAACAGAACTAGTTTGTGATGATAATAATAAGACCTGTTCATATGATAGTTTGTTCTTGAGGAAGTGGGGGAGGTATCATGTTGGCACTCTGTCTAGCCTTAAGATGCATTTAAAAGGTGCCCAGCAGTTGAAAAGGGGTCCTTTAGTGTTGTTTCAGCTTTTCTTCTGTTTATGCTGAGTAGTCTCAACTTCCTGCCAGTATTGTAGGGCACTCTTAAACAAGCAACAAACATCCAATTTAGACCACCCTTGCGTTATGTGACACATGAAAAAATCCGTGCCCATATGTACAAAGGCTTCAGTATCCAAAAGTCTGCTTATATTTACAGAAAATCAACTCTGATGCCATGTTCTAAGAGCTTTCTTTCCCTCACTACCACTGTAGCTCCAAAGGGAAGAAAAGTTTCTTGATATTAAAAAGCACAGAAGGTAATTTTCCATGGCTGACCTGCTGTGCCAAATGCATTTCTTGAGGCTATGTACTATTCTTATCTCAAGCAAGGCAGCCTGAGAAAGGTTGCTGAAGAGCTTGAGGATATATCTACTGAAAATATTGAGATACGTGTTAGATATGATTCCATGATGCCAGGAACCTGGTGGTGATTAGGAAGGGGGTCCGTTAATGTTGTTAGCTTCTCGTCAGGGGTTTAATATTCAATTAGAGAGTCCTGCGTTCATGCCAGCTCTTATGTAAATGTGGCCTTAAGGTTGATTTAAAATGTCTTATATTAAGCATTTCTATAGTTTACTGTGTCAGTGAGGCTTAATCGCTTGTGGACAGTATGGCCTGCTGTGATGACGGTCGCAGTAACAGCCATCTGTCTTTTGCAGTATCCTTATCTTTCGATGCATACACTCTTTAGCCAATCCAGCATGTGATCTCACACTGATTTAGTGTTCATATTGTGGTTCTCAGTTATACTTAGTGTGCTGATTTAAACTCTCCTTCTGTTTTCACCCTGCATATTGAGCTCTCACTGAATGATGACACAATGGAGCTGACTGCATGGCAAGCCATCTCATAATGCACACAGCTTTTTCTAGGAGAGCCTTCAAATAATGCAGGCCTGTTGAAATGGGTATGACTAATTTTGTTTTGAGCCAGAGTCAAAACGAGGTGACGTTGTGCTGTTGAGAGCGGTTCATCACAAATGCCCAGTGCTGGCCAAGCTCCATATTGAGTTTAGGAAATTAAGCCCCTCATGACAAATAAACTCATTCTGATCTGACTTTCATTCCATTTTTAGTGGAATCAAATCATAGTGTCTGTTATAAAGTGCCATTTAAGTGTCTAAAGAGTCTATTTTAGGGACTATTTATAGAAATAATGAATTAAAGCTACAATAAAGGTTTCTTTTAGAACCAAATAGGGTTTTAAAGCCTGATCCCCCTGGAGAACCTTTTCAAATTCAAGAAAAAAAATAAAATAAAATTCTCTAGTATCTTAGAAAAGAGTTTTGAGGAACCCAAAAAGCAACAAAATGATCTAAAGAATGTGTATCAAAAGAATTTGAATCTTCAAACTAGCATTTAGCCAATTTGTGAACTTGTGGTTGTTTAAGTTGCTGAATGCTGTAGATGTTGCAAAAAACATTTTAAGAAATGTTTCTTTTTTTAATGTCTCTCAATAGATTAGTGGATTTATTTACTTATGGACTAATTTGATAAGCCATGCACTCGTAAAATTACAAGATTTTGGGTAACTCAACCATTTTTGGGTTACTCAAAGAACCTTTCAGTGAGCAGTTCTTAAAAGAAACTCTTTTTTTCTTAAGAATATTTTTACATTTACATACATTTAATTAAGGTTCTTTAGATTATTTTAACCTTTTTCCAAGAACCTTTTGTGCAATAGAAATTTCCATGGATGTTAAAGGTTCTTTATGGAATCATCAATGCCAATAAAGAACCATAATGTTTTAGGAATGCATTTTTTTTTATCGTTTTTGTTTTTCCAGATAAAAAAAAAAAAAAAACTTTAACAAATATTTAATGAGAAGTGTAATCTTTTCATTAGCCAAAGAAAAGTGTCATTTTTGGCGCTTTTCCACTGTATGGTACACCACGGTACGGTTCAGTACAGCTCACTTTTGGGGGGTTTTTCCCCAGGTACAGTACCTAGTACTTTTTTTTAGTACCACCTCGGCCGAGGTTCCAAGCGAGTTGTACTGTTACCAAAACATGACGTGTAAACTCTGCTGATCACTGATTGACTGGAGAAAATCGTCACTGCCATGCGTCATTGAACTTTCGGCACGAGACACAATAGACCCGCTAGTAGTGATGGGAAGTCCGGTTCTTTTCCTCAAACCGGTTCTTTCGGACAGTTCGTTTCAATGAACCGGTTCAAAAAACCGGATCATCGGTTCTTTTACGCCCTAACGTAATGACGTCATTCGCGATGACGTAATGATATAATCTATCGTCCCGGGCCGGATGAAAATACACATTCAAATATATAAAGTCAGTAATCATAACTTCAGTCAGTTAAAACATCATAATCATGATCTTTAAAGTTTACAATTAAGTTTTG
This sequence comes from Tor tambroides, assembly GCA_021397915.2. NCBI lineage: Eukaryota > Metazoa > Chordata > Actinopteri > Cypriniformes > Cyprinidae > Tor > Tor tambroides. The sequence goes on along the minus strand of JAFVLL020030813.1, from coordinate 44,066 downwards.
CAAGCACCCAAATACAGGTACAGGCAGTGATGTGCATATGAGGATTTAAGTCTTGAAGATATAAAGTGAATAAATTAGTTGTCATCAGCGCAGAAACCATAATCCGCTTACTATACATAATCCATTGCGATTTATTTGTTATTAAATAAACTTACGTTTCGCCCTCATTCAGGTCCTCGGTTTACCTGCGCCATAGCATTAGCACAGAATCAGTTGTCCAAAAGAACTAGTTTGGTTCAGACGTGCTGTGTCAGTCATAGTAGGCAATCACTGTTCGCTGAATCACGCATGCGCAGTATCATCAGCTCATCGGTTCTCAAATCGGACGTGTCCGAAAGAAACAGTTCTCGGTTCAGTGTACTGGTGATCCGAAAACCGTTGCAACCGATTCTTGACTCGAGAACGAGAACCGCTCTAACCGGCACACTGCACGCGCGTTCAGTGTATCAGCTGCTCTGCTCGCGCTCATCATCAGTTCTGTTTCATACAAACTCAGTTTGTGAATGTGTTATCATTAACTATAATTACAGCACAGGCATTTCATAAATCATTCCTTATTCCTATTAAACATAGAGTCTTAATTATGGTCCAACATCCCTGACAAACCCCTTTGGCCTATAACCTAACAGAATCTTCAACTGAACAAAGTACACAGATTAGATACATTCATCTTTTTAAAAAAATAAAATAAAATATGTTTTATATTATCACACTTTCTGATGTTTAACAGAATACTTGGATAATACGCTTTTCGTCCGATTGAAAAATTACACGCATGCGCAGTATCATCAACTCATTGGTTCTCAAATCGGACGTGTCTGCTGCAACCGGTTCTTGACTCGAGAACGAGAACCGCTCTAGCAGTGGGCGTGTTCGTTCGTTACCCGGCTCGCTGCACACAAGCTGCTCTGCTCGTGTTCATCAGTTCTCTCTCCACAGCAGTTCACTCAGTGTACTGTTTGAGTAGATTAATAACTGTGGGATATTGGTTTATTTCGAGACAGAGGGAGTGTCAGGCACGTTAAAAAAGTGAAAAATTTAAGTAATTTGTGGATTAGTGCTTACTGGAGACGCGAACCGTTTCAAACGATTCAGTCCGATTTGGTGAACTGGTTCAACCGGTTCACTAAGAAGATCCGGTTAAATCGAACGATTCGTTCGCGAATCGGACATCACTACCCGCTAGATTTAAATCGGCACACCCAGCGAAGGATCGAATGCAACTGTTTTGAATGAGCGCACCTTTTTTAAACAACCAAAAAATGGCTGTTTCGTTGTCTGTTGAGGAAGTACAGACGATCCTCTCGTTGATAGCGGAGGAGCGTATCCAGCGAGAGCTTAATGGAGCGACGCGGAATTAAAAAGTTTTTCAGGAGTCACGGCAGTAGAGGCAGAGCAACTATAACAACACGTGAATAATCCCGCCCACTCTGAAGCGGTACTAAACTGCAGTGGAAACACAAACTAAGCCGTGTCATGCCATTCTGAACCGAGCCGAGTTGTAAAGCGCCATTTTATGCCATTTATCAATACTGGTACCTCATAAAAGTGTCATCCTGTGTGGCTTCATACAATTTCCCTTTTCCTTCTGAGACACAGGACATCACCATAAATTTCAGTTGTTCAGTTTTCAGTATGGTGGCAGTTTATCTAATTTTAAAGGATGTGGCACAGTGTAAGCTGTTATTCAAGACACTTAGAAGACATCGCAAATTGTCATTTTTCTCCTGCTGAAATAATTAACGCTGCTCTAAGCTCATTAGCTACAATGCACATTAGAGTCACTGAGATGGATGTCGAGACATTCACCAAACCAGAAAGATTGTCTTGTCTTCCACTATCAAAACAATGTCAGTCTGCCTCAGCACACTCGAAAACATTTTCATGAATCCCTGATGGTTGCTGTGGGAAGAAATTACACGACAAGGTCAAGACGGGTCATGAGACGACTTCAACAAATTCCTTCAAGGACTAATCATAGTTTTTTCTGTCGTAAACTTTTAAAATCAGCCACTGGCTATCTTTAGTTCATTCAAACAACTCCTTAACCAACGGCTTTCAGAAGGTTTTAATTTGTTTGTCTTTCAGCCCGTGACGAACACACCTCTCCCTCCCTACAAAACAAACAGACAGTGTTTAACTTCATAGAGAGTTTGGCATCAGTTTGAACAATACAGATAGTCTTACTCGAGTGTTTTACTCAAGGTCAAACGTCACCTTCAGCTGATGGAAGTAGCACAGATGTTGAAGCTTGTAATTATCTCAATGGGAGAGTTTAGAGACAATGCTATTGTTCTAGTTGTTTTGTTTTGTTGGGAGCCATATAATGCCAATCAGCGGGGTGGGGTTGTCTAGACTCCAAGGGGGACATGTGTTTGTGTAATGACCAAAATAGTGGACCAAAAGGAACAGCAGATAAACCTTAAGTATCCCTTGGCCAGCCAACATCATTTAATGCAGAGTTTTCTTGTGTGGATTAGATGCCATTGAGGCCAGACTTTCATTATTATGTTTTGTCTCAGTCACAAGTTTTCTTTCTAAACAGCCACCTACAATGTCTCAGTGTTTATCTGAATAGGGTGAGTTCAAGAAAATTGGGCCATTTTTCACATTCATGGGATTCAAAATAAGCTTACTTTCTGGTGTCATAGTGGGGTCAGTTTTTATTTGCCCTGCCAACACGTTTTTATTTTTATCAACATATTTTATGAGTAGGAAAAGCATATTATTTATATTTTTAATATATTTAAATATATATATATATATATATATATATATATATATATATATATATTCCTGTGATGCAAAGCTGAATTTTTAGCATCATTACTCCAGTCAGTGTCACATGATCCTTTAGAAATCATTCTTATAAAATGCTTCTGAATTAACATTTATTTTCATTATCAGTGGAAAAACAGTTGTTCTGCATAAAATTTCAAAATATTTTTGATTATTTTTTTTCATTAGCATTATTTGATAAATAGAAAGTTCAAAATAATGGCGTGTGTTTGAAACAGAAATCTTTACTAACATTATAAATGTTTATGTTCACTTTTGATCGATGTAATATATCCTTTCTAAGTAAAAACACTAAAACATTTCTTAAAAAAAGGTCTTGACCCCTAACTTTGAATGGTGGCGTAATAGAATATATATATATGTATGTATGTATATGTATATATGTGTATATATATGTGTATATATGTATATGTGTGTATATATATATATATATATGTATGTGTGTGTGTGTGTGTGTATATATGTGTATATATATGTGTATGTATGTGTATGTATGTATATATATATATATATATATATATATACATGTATGTATGTTTATATATGTATGTGTATATATATATATATATATATGTATATATGTATGTATATACACACATATACATATATATACAGCTCTGAATTTACAGTTTTGGTGGAAAATTATACAAACATATATTTATTTGATGGCTCCAACACAAGTCATTACACAAGTGACAATTTCAGCAACCAATGTTAACTAGCTATAGTAAGTTGCCCTAAATTAGTAGCAACAAATATCTTTGAACCTTGCATTGATGTCATTGTAAAAAAGGTGACACATTTACCTCAGTTCACTTTATTTCCAACCCTTATTTCTTGTTTCTATCTGCTTGCTCCTATTAGAGAGAACTTTGCATGCTTCTTGAAGCTAATGTATGCTTTTTAAGTTATGTCAGTTGCTGTGTCACCCTTATTTTTGCTAGCGTTCCACCTGTTGTTTAAATGTATTACATTTATATGAGCAAAACCTACAGGTTTTTGACATATTGAGATCTAACAAGCGAGGGACTCTTTCTGCTCATGCATATTTTATCATCCCGTTCTGCTAAAGTACTCTAGCAATTTGCATTTTGCTGTTCTTAGTTCAAACTGCTGCTTGCCCAAATATTAATTACATGGATGGAGGGTATAGCAGTTTGTCATAAATACATTTCAGGAGATGTCAGGTCACCATTTTCATTTCAGATATTTGCATTCGCAAGAAAACAGCCATAAGCTAACTGCTACACTCAGATCGGAGCAGTCCCACAAACTCGGAAAAAAAAGAAAGATTGCTTTGATGCATCATCACAAATCTCCTGTTCATTTGGACTCTCTCTTCCACCTTTTCTACCAACAGGAAATGGACTATGTGCCCACATTTCGGTTCGTGGGAAAGGTTGAGAGCATGCAAATGTGTGTAATTAGTCAATGCCAACGCAGCGATTAAAACCTACAAAGTAAGTCATTAGTTCCCTGACTTCCGTGGCGCCTAAATTCACTTTTTTTCTTCCCACTGCATTACTGGTTTGAAATTAAGTGATTTGCTAACAGTCACACAGCAGCGTGAACTAGTGACTGTGAAAGTCACAGTTATTTGTGACTCATGAAGTGTCAGATTTTCCTGAGTGTCTATGTAAGAGCCCTGCAGTTTTATCTTGTCTGGTTTAATTGTCGTCCTGCTTGGGCTGAAGGCCACGGCTGGTGGATCACTGCACTCTCGCGTTGTCGTCCATGTGTAGGCGTGTCTTGCTCTCTGCCTTAAGGAGCAAATAAAGACTCACATTGTTGCCACCCAGCCAGCCTCCTGGATTCCAGAGCTTGGGAGAGGAAATCTATCCACAACACTAACAAAAGCAAACTGGCATACCACTGAAGGAATCAGCCAGGCATGCTGGGAAAGTTTGTACCCATCTTATGCATCTTAAATGAAACGTGATAACCTTGGATAATCTTGGATCCATATACAACATTCCGTTCTTGTGTATGGGAATTGGTATTTCCAAACGTGATGGCTGCTGTCCAGTGCTTTCAACACCCACTGAGACTGTAATATAAAGACGTTTGTGTATTTATAACAGTAGACATTTTGTTCATTAGCATTGGGGAGTCTGATTCATTTTAGTGAATTGATTTATTCGGTTGGGTTATTTAACCCTCAGAGACCCAGCATAGCAGTTTTGTTAAATGAGTATATAGCTCACAATTTTGTGTTTTATTTTTGTAGTTAAATACATTTATGTTAATATTGCTGTTTATCATAATGTTTTTTCATTAGCTTATGTAGATTGTCAAATGTTGTGTTGTTTTGGCTTCAGCATGTCAGTCTTTTTCAGTTTTACTAATAAAAACACTTTTTGTAAGTCAAGCAATTTACAAATGCTTTGTGAATCATTACAACTGAATCATTAAAGATAGCTGTTTCAAAACAAGGATTTGCATTTATCTTTTATGAGTTAGTCAACATTTGAAACTTTTATTAATGTAAGGTATGTAGTTAAAGATGATTGTCTAAAAATGAATCTCATGAATGAATCATTTACCTGCCCTGATGTTGCGCAAAACCTGTATGGCTCTTTCTTTCGTGGAATACAAAAGAAAAATGTTGGATGGAATATCTCATCTTCATCTTTTTTTTTCAATATGATGAAAGTATATGGTGACTGAGGCTGTCATTCTGCATAACATCTTCCTTTGTGTTTAAATGGCTTTGAAATAACATGAAACGATGACAGAACTTTCGTTTTTGGGTGAAATATCTCTTTCAGAAGATGATTCATTACTCTTTACTATAAGACATATTAGCATAGGCATCGATTTATGTTTCTGCCAATGGGTGCTCACCCCACCAGAATGGGGTAAATAATGTTTTGTGTGTGTTTCCTCTTGTGAGAAGTTCCCTGAAATAATCAGGCCTTTACATTAAGTCAGTTTAGAGCAGGAGAAATAGCAAGCAAGTGTCTCAGAGCTGGCAAAATCTATAAAAAGAGTGACTGTTTCATCTCACGCATGCGTATAAGTGAAAAGCATGGTTGTTGTCCATACTGTAACTACACTCATTTAGCCTTTTCCAAGGCCCATATTTATATAATATAGGCTTCAGATATAGACCTCTGGGAATCCATACTCTGGTCTCATGAGGCCAAGTCAGTCATTTTGTATTTAAAATGTTATTTCATTGTTAACGGAGGAGAACAGTGAGAAGTGCACTGAATTTACTCTAAGGTGTACTCGCAACTTCTGCAACGCATCATTTAAACAAAATTGGCAAATTGACTTTGATTTTACTGATATTAATGACATATGTGACCCTGGACCACAAAACCAGTCTTCAGTTGCTGGGGTATATTTGTAGCAATAGCCAAAAATACATTGTATGGGTCAAAATGATCAATTTTTCTTTTATGCCAAAAATCATTAGGACATTAAGTAAAGATCATGTTCCATGAAGATATTTTGTATATTTTCCTACTGTACATATATCAAAATGTAATTTTTGATTAGTAATATGCATTGCTAAGAACTTCATTTGGACAACTTTAAAGGCAATTTTCTAAATATTTAGATTTTTTGCACCCTCAGATTCCAGATTTTCAAATAGTTGTATCTCGGCCCAAATATTGTCCTATCTTAACAAACCATACATCAATGGAAAGCTTATTTATTCAGCTTTCATTTGATTTATAAATCTCAATTTCGAAAAATTGACACTTAAGACTGGTTTTGTGTTCCAGGGTCACATAATTCTCTGTTTTTACTAAGAATGTTTAATGCCTTCCAATTTTACCATCTTTCCATGAATTGTATTAGTGATCGTTAAGAAAAAATCTTCAGAGGGGGTTTTGCTGAGTGCTGTATGTGATTGATAAACATTTTAATAATAAATTTCTTAAAATATAGTACTGTGTGATCACAACATAGTGTTTTTTTTTTTTTTAGTTCAGTTTGTCTTCCCACAGATTCACTGGCTGTGCATCTTTGAAAAGCCCACAACCTACAATTAACAGGAGAGGCTGAGCACACAGAGACTCTCTCTTCTAATTGTCAAGCATTGTTTTTGATTGAGCAGCCTGAGATCTGCTCTCCATCACTAAGACTTTGTTTAGGTAGAAAATAACATCAAGGGTGGCAGTGTGTCACTTCCTCCTGCTATAATGAATTCAGAAAGCAGTAATGACAGCTTTAGTTTCTCTCTCCGGGTCATCAGCCACAGCTGGTGGGCGCAGCCTCTGCCATCTGACATACAGCATTGCTTTAGTTTTTCGTCCATTTTAACCTTGCACTGCATTTTCACTGGATTTTAGCGCTAGTGTCTCATCTGCCTTCTCATTGCCCTTTTGTCATTTTTTTTAGTGGTTTTTATCTGGTCTTTGTGAGGCTAAATTGCCTTTTATGGAATTTGAAATAACATTTTAATGCACTTTCAGTGCACAACACTTTTTTTCTTTCCTTTTCCCACCTCGTAAAGAGGCTTTTGTGTATTTAAAGTGCACTTCTTGAACTATAAATAATCTTCTGGTTGTTTTGGAGTGATAAAATAAGACATTTGCGATGCCTTGCGAACTGAGTTTAAATATTACTCAGGTTTGTATGTGTACAAGTGCAATGGCATCACAGTAGACTGCAAATATGACTAGCTTTAGCGCTTTTAAATTTACTAACCTCAAATATAAAAACACAGTCAGAGATTTGCAATGTATTTCATGCCTGGTGTCAAGCAAAACTACAGTAGCTTTAATGTAACAACCAATGACTTTATTAAATGCATTTTGACATCAGTTAACAAATGCATTATGGATCAGTAGTTCATGTTTATCAAATTATGAATGCACTATAAGAACAACTGAATATATTAACCGACTGCATGATTCACCTCGCAGTTTAAGGATACGCGTCAGACATGCATACACAATACATGGGAGCCTTAAGGAACACACAGAGTGTTTGCCAGAGGGCTGGCGGGCAGTCTGAACAAGAAGCCGAAGTGTGTAAGACTGGTTGAGGTAAAGGGATAGCCTAGTGACAGGTGGCTGCCCCTCAGTTGAACCACACAGTTCAGTGGCAGTGCCGAGTATCCCCCCTCCACCTCACCTCCCTCTGATCCTCAGAGCTCAATTTCCACTTCCACCCCGCTAGCCAAGCCTAAACCTACGCCAGAGTCAATCTCACGGGACGGGGCTATCGAATTTCTACCACGATACGGAATAGCACCTGAGGCACTTTCTGTGAGAGCAGTGTTGCTGAGAAAATGGAACGATAATGACCCGAGTGCCAGTTTGTCTTCCAAACTATGTTTTTATTTGGTGGTAAATGGTCTTCCACTGCAATTTTATGCTCATTAAATAACTTCAGTTTTATCGAGTATATTCAGAACAGTTGCAAGATGGTTTTCTGCGTTTATGAGTGAAAAAAAGGATATCTAGATAAGTGGTGTTTGCAGGCGAAGTTTACTTTGTAATTTGTAAAATAAAGGCTTTAGGGTAGCTTAATATTACTTGTACAGACAGATGCAGATGATAAGGTGTATTTAGCATGAATGTGTTGAAAATCATCCCCATTTAGTAAATGCTGTTAGACAGGGAGAGAGTAATATTTCATAATGAATTGTAGGGTGGAGAAATGGCTCACTTCGTGAGCTGCCTTAGAAGGCATTTTCTCACAGCTTGAATGCTTAAAGTGTATGTAGATGTGTTTATGATTTCCTCATATCATGCAGAGTTGTTTCATCTTTATCAGAGTGTAGCTTGGATGTATGGTCTTATGTAACATAATATATTACTACTAAACTACATTTGCACTTACTCATAACTGCAACAAGCTGTTAATGCAAGCATGAGTAATGCCATTTAGCAAAGCCATAGGAACAGTAGGAATACAAATATTGGACAATTGACCCTGCCTAAAAATGTTAATGACCAATTATCTTGTCAGACTGGCTTTTGCTCATGAATCTATGTTTGGATACCTTTGAACTCATTTTACAGTAATTAGACAGTAATACTGTAATTATACAGTAAAACTTTGGGAGATAGATAGATAGATAGATAGATAGAAAATAAATACATCTTAAGAAATTCATGTAATATAAATTAACATTTTGTAAAACATCAGTCAGAACACCTACATGTGTTCCAAGGTACTGTAAATGAAAACTAATCTTATGCCTTGATTCAAGTCTGTGGTGTTTATAGTAAAGAGTTCACAGTATCTTAGATAATATGTTGAAGAAATTTTAGAAACAGTTTACTAGCTCTTGTGTGATCACTTGTAATTGCTTTTAAATGAGACTTTTCTCTGTTCACTTGACTGTGATAAGAATTTGCCTTGATTTTCATTTGCAGTCGCCATAAATTTTAATCATATTACTGCTTAATTTAACATTTTCTTTAAAAAAACTGCAGATAAAATGGATTTTCAGGCACATTTTACTGAAAGCCATGCTGTTTGCAGAAATCTCCAGTGCATTAGTATTAAAGATTCTATAAAGTTATATAAGGGGTGGAGCTAATTACACACGTGTCCCAAAGAGACTGTGCCTGTATTAACTACACTGAAAGTTGGATGTGAAAGTGTTTATTAAATGACAAGTAACTGCAGAGTTAAACAAGTATCCACTTAATGCCCACATGCATTGTGAGTCACACAGATGCACTAGATGGCAGTGTGGATGCACACTCCAGCACCCACACTTACATCACTGTACTGAGAAAGCTTGCACAAACCAGCACAAACAAGCTATATGTCACTGTATTGTGTATTAAAGAGATCTCTGTCCTGACTACAGACTAAATTAATTCATGGATTATCGCAAGAACCTAATGAGATACAGTAGCTGCATCTTGAAAGATGTTTTTTGGTCACAACATAAACTGCTTCATAATTAGATCCGGTCCTCCAATTTGATTGGCCAAACAGTGTTCCAGTAGCGTTAATATATGCAGTACAACAACATGCTCAGAAAACTCAGCTACGTAATCCATATAATGTATGATTTATACACTCACAGAAGCTGTCTGAGTTAAGAACAAGATGCATTTGTGTTTCTCTGGCAGCTCTTGGCAGCTTCATCATTTGAGTTCTGCTGAGATACTTTTGATCCCTTTAAGCAGATTTTGCCCGAGACAAACTGCCTCAGAAACGGGCTTTTTACACATTACAGCTAATCTTTATTGAAGGGATTAGTGTACACAGGATGGATGCACTTACCCTCTCCTCTCTGAGTGATCCAATTAATAAGATCAAGAGGAACCGCTCCTGTGAGGCATATTTGACTCGACCACTGCTTTGTGCCTTGGTAGTGACTCACATATATGACCAACCATTTGTTTTGGTTGGGTTTATGTTTTTGACAGCTTTTATTCAACTGAAATTGAGCAGTCAGACATTAAATTGTCTAATTTATTATCAAGTAATTGTCTCCAAGAATTGCATTGTAAAACTCAACACTGGGTTTTTCATGCTTTGCATGACACTGCCTTGCAGCTCTTTAACTTGTTGCCAATTCTAAAATCTAATCCAGCCAGCTACACTCTTAATGACATTTAAACCATAGGTAATTTATTTTCAATTCAGTATTCATAAATTGCCATGTACCGCAAGGGTCAGTGTCTCCTCGGCTACCAAAGCATGAATACAGAGTGTTAGCTTCATTCAGGTTGAATTTTCAGCACGGCTTTACTTTGTTCTATTCTCTGATACTGCAGATGCTTAATTATGGATGAAATTCTAATATTATGCTGTGGTTAAAAGGATCCTGTGTAGAATCATGTATTTGGGTGATGAAATGATAAAGGTACCATGTAATTATGAAATTATGGATCTTGATTTGTGAGTAACAGAGCCAAACAGTATGTTGTGCATTTGTAATTTGAATATTTTTGCTGTTGTTTGAGTACATGTATTGAGTTATGTATTGCAAAAATGAGCCTGTTTTTGTGGAATGCTCTGGATTACATAAAAGTATAGACACTTCAGCCATTAATGAGAAGACTGGATTGCACAGCACATTGCATTTTTCTGTTATTTGCTTCGCTGCAGCCGGTGAGATTCAGACTTTCACAGAATTGCATTTTCCAAAGCAATTGCATGCGAATTGAATTTACTGCTCTCCATTTTCACTGACCTTTCTCTCCTCGTGGAGCCATAAAGGTGGTGTATAAGGAAAAAGAGGTGTTTTTAGTTTTATTTAGTGCTAGGCCTGGACAAAATGAGGGTGAGATGGCTACAATCTCACACTGGGAACCTTTCATTCTGCTCAGACTGTCCTTTGCTTGTTCACAAGCTCCAACAAAGATGTTCTCTATGACTCAAGAGTCTTTTAACGGGGTGGGAAAACACCCTGTATTTTTGCAGTATGCTCTGACTTCATACTGCACAAAGAAGATATTATTTGCGCTCTTTTGAGGGCCCCCAAAAATGGAGCGGAGCTAGCTGATAGATGTTCACCCCCAAGCTTTTGTCTTCTGTTTGGTGACAGAACATGAGCCGTATGCCATCGGGAGTCTCGCATCTTCATTTACAGCTGTATTGTGTCTTTCACCTGAAAGACAGACCACAGACATTGAAGCAGACGGGAATCCATCTGAAGCCACAGAACGTTGATATTTGAGCAGGTGGTCTGTGTTTAATCATAACCAGAACCACAAAACACACATCATCAGTCATAGAGCCGAGGTCTTCAAAGAATTACATAATACAAATCTATTTGTGGCGTATTGTGTGGGAACATACTGATACTGCTTTGACAGGCATTGTTAATATATGGCTCCCAAAATTGTAGCTTTGGGAAGAGACAAGAAGGAGTACCTTTTCAAACGGTGGGATTGTTGTCATGCGGTGAACATCCACCGTGAACACAAAAGAGAGTGATTTCTGAAGCTGCTGATGCAATCCACGTTTCCTCTGTCACTCTGGTCCTGCTACTGTCTGTAAATCCAGTTGATTTGCATATGCTGTTGTAATTTTGAATTCTTTTTTTGCTCATGTGCTCTGTTATGTGTTCCTTGATTTGGGCTTGTTTGTAACTGTAATATGGCAGAGATAAATGTAGGTTATTAAAGATGAAGCATATAATTTCTGAGCCACTAGTGTCACCAAACGAAAATAATGACTGTTTTGAAACAGGTTTTTGGAACACTCCCCCGGTATCCCATTGGTCAGACTGACAGATGGCCACGCCTCCAAACTCATGCCATAAGTGCAACAGTGGCCACCCTGTTTTTCACTTGGGATTTTTAAAAAGTAAAGAAAAACGAGCCATGAATCAAACCAACCAGCTACAAGGTTAATCACAACGTTACAAAGTTTGATTTGAAGCAAAAAAGTATTTGAAAATTGGACAAAAAGACAAAGGTACAAGCCTGTGAACTTAACGGTTTTAATGAGGGAAAGAACTACAATCCCATGATGCATAGCGAATGATGACTCTCTAGGTGCGTTCCGATTGACAGGGTCCCTACGCAGTGCTCACTGCTCCCTACTCCCTAAGCATGGGATATCCATTGAAGTGAACTTCACTGATAAAAATCGCTCATTTGGAATGCCCTTGAACGTAATTTTCCCTCTCCACTTCTTGTGAAGTGATGTATCAATGTTCCCTTATTCCCTATGCCGTTCACAGTGCCCTTCAAACTGAACATGTTCGCTCCCTTCGGATTTGGAATTTCACTTAAGATGGCAGAATACCCTGTGAAGTCCACTTCGAATGGAACACACCTTCTGATTGGTGGATAGTCCCTGCAGAATCATGGGTAATGTAGTTTTTCACCAGGAACATGATTATTTAAAAAATAAGTTGAAATAATGGAGGCCGATGGCTTTAACAAAAGCGCATACCATTGATTAACAACCTTGTAGTTCACAGTAGGTCTTTATTTAAGGGCTTATGAGTTATTGTTAAATATCAATCCCCTATTGAGAAAGTGGATGGGATTTTTGCTTCCGTAACCTGACAGCTACACACTACTGGTTGACACATTGTTGCTATGTTGAACTTATTGGTTGCACAAACAAACAGAACAAGTAGTTTGTTGATTGAGTGCAACATATGTTCTGATGCCTTTAATAATCTTTTTCTTCTAATAATAGAACAATATGGTGAAAATATGGTTATATATTTGAGAGTATGAAATTCTATGTAGAAGTGACTGTGTAGTAGGTTAATGCTAGCTTAGCAGGCTAATCACTTGGCTTGTTAACTGACAACACAAACTGTACTTTGGATAATTTTTATTAAAATATATTTTATCCTTATGGCAATGAGATTATTTAGCTGTTTTCCCTTTTGTGTGAGGTACACAGCACAGCAAAAGTCACAGTGTGACTCACAGAATCATGCTGGACATGAGACAGAGAAACTGCACCTGTCACAAAAATGTGAAGGCATAATGTGATTTTATTACTCATATTTTTCGTTTTAAATTGTATAAGGTGTGAGTGGTTTTGGACTCCATTTTCACAAGTGAAATTATTTAAAAATTAACCACATGTTCACATAATTGTGATATGGTGATAAAATAAAACTTAAATATTTAAAAAATGTGATTTAATATTTTCTATTAGGACCTATAGGATGAGGATGTGACTTGACCCAGGTAAAATCCACATGCTGGTTATTAAATTTACTCAATTGCAAGACTCGCTGTAGCTTACCACTGTTACTGTAGCACATTCAAAGAAATAGGACAAAGTTTAAAAATAGGTGCTCCCCAATTCCTCCCTATTTATAAGACGAAGTGACACTGCAACTCTATATTGAATCCACTTATTAGGTCCACTTTTCTGCTGTGAGTGTCTGATTTGCTCTTGTGTATTATGTCTTTTTCAGGAGTGTGTTCTAGCCTGAGGGACTCATCTGTGCATGAATAAATTCTATTAGAGACCTGGCAAAACTAGACATAACACACAGTCAATGAGAAAGAAAGGCTGCATTTTTATGGCTTGTAAGAAGTGTGGTTCTCCTGACACCAATAAAGCCTAATTCAGGTTAAACAGGTGTTTTCAAAGCGTATTTATGCCGCTTTTTGCATTAATACAGTTAAGGCTGTGAATTCTCACATTAAGCCAGTCAACATGGTATAATCACATTTTCTTTAGATAGAAAAACATCTGCTTTTAAAAAGAGTAAATATTTGGCAGGTAAAATTTCAATAATTTGCTGTGAATTACTATTATTTTCAGTGATTTACTCAAAAACAACAATTTTCTGATTTATAAACTTATCTTCAATTCAGTTCAAATACATGTACCAATTTCACAAAAATGTGAACATTAAGTATTTTTACTTTTTATGTTTATTATACTTACTATCCAATGATTAGTTTGTGTGTTTTGAGGTTTTATAGCTCTTAAGCCTGTCAGATGTAAGTACACTGCATTTTGTTGGCGTGTGTGTGCTGGCATGTATTCAGATAGTGTTATGATTAATATGAATTATCTTCAGTGGCTCTGACTAAATGCTGCAGCCCACCTGGGAGGTAGTTAAAGGTGATAAGTGTGTCTTTACCTGCTGTCAGAGGATAGTCACAATGAAGAGGTCTATACTAACATTTTATTTGTGTTAATGAATTACTTAATAGACACATCAAAGGCATCCGTGGCCCCCCCGAAGCGCAGTCTGATCATGAAATATTCACGTCCTGAATAATTTAGCTCTCGCTGTCAATGTTTGTGTTAACAGAGACCTCCAACAGACAGTGCATAACTGGCAGAGTAGGGTTGAGGCACTTGTACTGGATATGCGGAGGAACACAAGATTCATGAATAAAAGCCAACGTCCCTTGTTCATCGTTTTTGGAATGGTTGCGTCTGCTTTGCTTTGCGATTTGCTTTTCTCATCTGTTTATGGAGACGTGGAAAAAACTAACAAATATCTTTTTAGCATATCAAAAAGAACAGAGCCATTTCAGTGTTTTCAATCTTTTCAACAAATAATAAACACATGAATAATGTACAGCTTTACAGCGTTAGCACATTCCAGTTGGGCATTGCTTTTATCTTCAGTAGCAACAGCCATGATTAGAATCAGTCAACAGTCAATACAAAGTGCATCTGCAGGTCTGCAGTTCTGTTAAAGATGAACATTTCCTTATTCAGACTATACTGTAAATGCAACAAAGAGCCTAAAAAAAAGCGTCCAGCCCTTAAGGTGACACTGTAACACTGTGCACATACTTTTTATAAACGCACACTGTATACTGTATACACATTCAGTGCATTTTCAAAAGTTAATATAATCTTGTAAATAAAGTAAATAATATGTCTTGCTGTATGTGTGTATTTTTAAATTCAATAAAATAATTGATGTATTTTTATTAAAATATATAAAATAGAAATTATTCCATTTTAAATTGTAATAATATTTCACAATATTGCTGTTATTGTAATTTTCATCAAATAAATACAGCCTTGGTGAGCATAAGAGACTTCTTCAACAACACTTACATATCTTAGTCTTAACAAGTAATAAATATATAATAATATACTGAAATATATATGCAATATATATAAATATGTTGTATATAAATAGTTTGAGCATGCACTTTAGACAACAAATGAGTTGAATGCCATTTATGCTAAGTTGGCTTTGAAGAAAAGCTGTGTAATGCACTGTGAGTTACTAGTTCAGATCAGGATCCTTGTTCATCTCCTCCAAGTGCCCTGAGGTTTTCTGAACGGAACAGTTTCTCCTCCTGGGTGTTGTAGCGCCGACTGAGGTGCACGTAATTAAAAGTGCACTGGACCCAGAATGGAGCACTCTGAACCTTATTAAGGTGTAATACTCTGAGGTTTTAATGCTGTCATAGCCCAGCATCACAAAGTTCAATTAGCTTGCCCTTCACACACAATTACCCAGATGTAGTGACCACCTTGACAGGACACGTCAACCTTAATAGGAAGCTGGATGCCTTAGAAGTTTTATGAGGATGCCTGACATGTCCTAGAAGTCTAATGACTTGCCCTTGTCCTTATGGCCCAAAGTTTGTTTTTAAAGTTAGTTTAATAAAAAATTTGTATCCCCTTTGCAACTTACTAACAGCCTCCTTCATCAAGGTAAAGCTTGAAACATCTGCAGGAAACTACTATCAGTACTGAACACTCGCTGCTGTAGTGGTCAGTGAGGTCATAGTTACACACAATGTGATAGAGGCATACAGTGTGAGAGACCGGCAGATAATGTGGAGTGAGATAATTCCTGAGTTCTGATTAAAACTTTCCACTCTGTCCCACTGGACCTGCCATTTTCCCACAGTTTCTTTTTCACTGAACTGCAGGGGAAAACACCTTAGCTGAATATGCCAGAGAAAACTGAAGAAAAATTCATAAATTTGTTCTTTATTACTGACTGCTTCTGGTTTTAACAGTTTTTGGAAAGAAATAATTTCTCAGTTTTATTAATAAAATAAATAGTTTGAGTGCTGCCTTGGTTGGGGGTTGGGGGGGGGGCAAAAATATTGTGGGGGGTGTTAATATTATGCATATTAATGTCAAGTCAGTTTACATAAACAGTCAGCAAGATGATTAAAGTAGTTAATTACCTGTAAATGTTTACAGTTCGAAGTGATTTTCTATGATTTTATCACAGATTTGCTGCATTTAATTTTGCACTTTGTATTGGTCATTACTGATAATAATTGGTTATTATTGATAATGTTATTGAATCCCCCATAATACATGCATCACAACACTTCTAGCAGTGGTACAGATTGAAAATTTTAAATTGAAATTTTGGTATGGTGGCAGTGTAATAGCAAGTAATAGTGACACCTTGATAGTAAGGGTGTAAGAAAATATTGATACACTTGATACATCTTGATAGTATGTTTGGCGATACTGAATCGATTCTCAAAAAACTGTATTGGTATTTAATTATTTGTTTACATCCTAGATTTAGATTTAGTGGCTTGGTGTTGGGTTTAAAGCAGGTGTGACACACACACGTCCTGAAAAGTCAAAGCCAAAACATTTTGATCGCCCTCTGTTGGCTAGCTTCAGTATAGGTCATGAAAAGCAATGGGATGCCCTCTCCATGTAAATCAATTGGACATGAACCAACTGTCATTTAGTTAGCTCTTATATCAGGTGTATTTTCAAGTGTTTGTTTTGTGTATTGTCAAGTGTTTGTTGTGTTTGGGTGGGGCCCTGATACGGTGGCTCTACTTCACGATCACTACAGCACAGATTCTGGCTCAAATTATGTTATCAGAGCAAGATGGCCGCTGCCATCTTGATACATTTTGCCTTCACTTTTCTGCAGCGGCAGAAAGTGGATACACATTGTCCGTCTTTTCTACAGTGTATGGTTAAAAATCCAGACTACTAGATAGCAGTGTTTTTTCTGAGCCTAAACTGTGACAGGAAGTAGCACAAGGGCACACTGCTAAAGTTAGCATTAGCAAACCTAGCTTATAGCTACCACCAATGACATCTCCTGCCTTGCTGAAGTGTGGATTCATTTTGACTTAAAGGGATAGTTCAGCCAAAAATGAAAATTCTGTCATCATTTACTCACCCTCAAGTAGTTCCAAACCTGTATGAATGTCTTTGTTCTGCTGAACACAAAGGAAGATATTGTGAAGAATGTGGGAAACAGAGCAGTTCTGGGGCACCATTGACTTCCATAGTTTTTTTTTCCTACCATGAAGGCAATGGTGCCCCAAAACAGCCTGGTTACAAACTTTCTTCAAAATATCTTCCTTTGTGTTCAGCAGAACAAAGAAATTCATACAGGTTTGGAACTACTTGAGGGTGAGTAAATGATGACAGAATTTTCATTTTTGGCTGAACTATCCCTTCACAGTCGTGGGGCAGTCGTGGCCTAATGGATAGAGAGTTGGACTTGTAACCCGAAGGTCGTGGGTTCGAGTCTCAGGTCCGGCAGGGATTGTAGGTGGGAGGAGTGAATAACCAGCACTCTCTCCACCCTCAATACCATGACTGAGGTGAGACCCTTGAGCAAGGCACCGAAGCCCAACTGCTCCCCGGGCGCTGCAGCATTGGCTGCCCACTGCTCCAGGTGCGTGTTCACTACTGTGTGCATGCACTTGGATGGGTTAAATGCAGAGAACAAATTCTGAGTATGGGTCACAATACTTGGCCACACACCACTTCCCTTTCCTAAAGAAGGCAATTTATATAAAATTAGATCCTCCTCCTAAATAAGGAAATATTGCAGTATATTGCCTTGCATACAGTCTCGCAATATATTGAAACCCCTGTTTTGCTGTCGTATTGCCAGATTCTTGCCAATATGCAGCCTTACCAAATATTGTGATAAAGTGAAGATTGACTTTCTTAAACTTCCTAAAACAGTTCAGAGTTCTTTGCAATAGTTTGAATTCTTTATTATGAAGGTAATTTTTTCAAAAGAAGATTCTGAAATAAATAAATAGCTTGACTTTCTAAAGCACTTTTCACTGAAATGGCAATTGCAAATGAAATGGAGCACTTGACTAAAGTCATAAACATGAAAATGAGCCTTCTGCCAAAAGTTAGCCCTGGATGTTATTGAAGGCAACATTTCATTTATTCGACGCAGGGATATGGTGACACTTAATTTCTTTCCTCCGTGTCTGCGAAATACAGCTTGGCCTGCAGGAAGTTTGATGAGAGTAAAATCAAAGTGGGCAGTTTAATCGCATACAGGGGGTATTTATCTGTCTTTTACTTGTACGTCCCCTACACGCAAACCAGTGTCAGCAACATTCATAATTCATTACCTTACAACTGCCATTTATCTCTGTGCAACTTCCATTTGGCTGCGTCCTGGGGTAATTCTGAGCATTGTGTTGCAGAAGCAGCCGCAATTTAGCTTTATTTGAGACACTTTGTCATCTAACCCCCCCCCCCCCCCCCGAAACATCTTAGATTGACTGATGTAATATCATGTAAATACTTCAGTTTCAGCGCATTAACTAACAGATTAATCAAACTTACTGTTCAGAGTGTGTTAGAGTCAGTATGTTGATTTCACTATATTTACGCCACCGCTTGATGTCAGAATTTTCTTTTTTTTTTTAAGAAATATATTTTTATTCAGCAAGGACACAGTAAATCCTGTAAAACAGTATTTCATTTTCCCCCAAAATATTAAGCAGTACAACTGTTTTCAACATTGGTAATGATAAGAAATGTTTCTTGAGAAGCAAATCTGCATATTAGAATGATTTCTGAAGGATCATGTGACACTGAAGACTGGAGTAATGATGCTGAAAATTAATTGCATTTTAACAGAATTTTAAATCTGTAATAATATTGCAACTGTTTTACAGTTTTTTATTGTATTTTAGATCAAATAAATGCAGTCTTGTTGGGCCTAAAGGTCTTTCAAAAACATTAAAAAAAATTCTTATTGACCCCAAACTTTTGAAACTTACTTCCTCAGACAGACACTCAATGCATATTTTGTTAAATATTCCATCCCTCAAGAATTTCAAACATGTTTTATTATTTAGTTCCAGACAGTTTGCTATAAGAGCAACAACTGTGTGTGAGTTTAAATGCTTGATGAATTGAACAACTGCTGTAAAAATTGACCATCCTTAGGTTCATGTACCATCTTCAAGTGATATTAAC
The DNA here is from genome assembly GCA_021397915.2 of Tor tambroides. Lineage (NCBI taxonomy): Eukaryota > Metazoa > Chordata > Actinopteri > Cypriniformes > Cyprinidae > Tor > Tor tambroides. The sequence continues at coordinate 24,695 of JAFVLL020030813.1, read as the reverse complement.
CACAGCCCTTATTTTTATTCATAAATCAAAAAATCTAAAAAGCCGTATGAAAATCCTCAGAGGGAGTTCACGACTCAAAATGCAAATTCTCCTCTGGGTTTTAGGACTACAACCTGAACAGCTCTATGACCTCCATTCCCCTTGGCCTTCATTATACGGCTGGAATATGGCAGCTCTTGCTGGGTTTGCATGGAAATTTGAGAGGTTTGAGGACCAGATATATTAATTTGGACAAGCCAGAATCCAGTGCCCTGACAAATACTGCAGCAAAAATATGTGCACCTAGATCTCTTATTAAAGAATCTACACTTCTATTCTCCCACAAATATGCACAAAGTAAGAAAATGAAGACTCAGAGGCATTGGGCGTTCCCTCCTGAAATATCACAGGAAATGACTCTCATTCTTTGCGGTATTATCAGGACGCAGTTGCAGAGTGATTTGGACGGTTTCACATAAAGCGAGTGGGATGACTTGGGGTGGGGGGGGGGGCTATAACTTCAGAGCTGCTGACAGATTCACTCTCGGCGTCACGCTTCACTTCCTCATCAGGAGAGAGCCGTTGCGTCACGGGTTCCCCAAAGTGCTGACCCTTCACTTCATCACACCTGCCTGTATTTATAGCCTCCTGTTTCCATTAAAATGTAGGGACATCAGAGGACGGCCATACTAGATTAGTCACATGACAGGGAGTTTTCCCTTGATATTTCTCTTTTGTCTGAGATGGAGAGCGTGTTGAATCAGGTCAGACCCATCTGTCATAGTCATAATCACATGAAACATAAATGCTAATGAAGACGTGTGTCAGCGTGTGAAATGAAGGTTCATTAATGTGACTAAGCGGGAGCGTACACAGACAGACGCGTGTGTTGTTTATTTGAACCAGCCATTTGTCTTCAAGCCTTAGCTTTCATTCATGGCTGTTTACAGATATGTCTTTGTTGGTGTTTCCCATGATTTCATCATCAAAAGGGCGACACTTTCTTTGGTCTTTTTATCCGGCAACAAGAGGCACAGATATTTTCACGAGTCATTTGATACCTGGATTATGGAAACCATCATGCTTTGAAGTGATTGTTGAGTGAATGTGTCATTGAAAGCTAATGAGAGATTCATGACTGGAAGTGGAAAATGTTTTGTGCTCGTGATTTCAAAGCTTTTACTGTGATGCTTTATCGTTTTGCCAAAAAACCATTCGGGTTGTGCTGTGGTCTCTTTTTGAATGCAGATAATACATTTTTTAATACAGCCACGACCTTGCAGTACTAGGTTTACAAGCTCTGTTAATAATGGTGTATTTGAATAGCTTGTATTTGAAACTTGTATTCACCTTGAGAAATCAAAGAATTCCTGTATGACAACAGAGAAATGTTTCTGCTGTATTTGGTTTGCACTGATGTGGCATGTCAATGCTTCCGATTTCTAACTGGTCTCATGGCATAAACGTACCTGGGCGCACTTTTTAGCGAGACGCGAAATACGTACCAATAAGTACATATCACTGCAGTTTCCAAAATAAATGAACACTAGAGGCAGCAAAACTCCGATGCCTTTTATTCCTTTTCACACAAATTTACACAGTTTCGATTAATAAAGCGTAATTTTCGCACAATTACTTGAAGAATATCATGTTATGACTTCAAAACAATATTAATATGCTGGGAAATTTGAAAACTGATGCTTTTGAGCGTTAGCATCACACATATCCAGCTTCATATCTATGGGTTTTCATAGACGGTAGGTTTGTTCGGTAGCTCACGGAGTATGGAGAAGTACTTGAGAGGCGAGGAGCTCCGGTTTGAATCCCGCGTACACTGTAAAAAATTTCAAGCGGTTTCAACTAATTATTATTTAGTAAATAGTTCCACAGAAATTTTACGTTCAGTCAATTTCTGACTTCAAAGTGTTGCCTGAATTGTTATTTTTTAGTTGGCTCAACCTTTACTGAAAATTTATAGTGCACATGTTTTTATTAGTTGAGTTAACATTAGCATAGCTAATTGTTGACTGGATTTGAAAATAACCATTCATTCAATGTTTTTCAAATATATTTGTGTAGACTTAATATATGTCCTCTCAACTAAGGCCAAGCAATAAAATTAGCTCAACTTAAATATTTTTGCCCTTCCAACATTTTGTTAATTTGATTTTTTACAGTGTAACTACGATTCGACAAAACAGTTCAAATCTGCATATAAGGAAGTTCAAATAGCACGGTTGCATCAACAAATGCGTTTTTATATCAGTTTTGCATTTGTCAACACTGTCGGGTAGGTTTAGGGTTGGGTTTGGTGTAGGGCATATTTCCAACACGACAGAGCATTAATTTTTAGCGACGACCCCCGGATATTTGAATTCTGAACCACCGCATACGTACCTGAAGCAACGTAATAAAAACACAGCAATACGTACCTATATCAACGTAATAAAAACATGCCAGGGTTTACATATTGAACCTGTGTTTTAGCACCACTCAGTGGACATTTCTCTTTAAAACGTGCAGTAAGGTACGTAAAAATGGTCTTGCTAAAAAGTGCACCCAGGTACGTTTATGCCATGAGACCAGGTTGTCCAATTTACATGTAAAGATGAAAATCATATGGAATTGCTGCCATGATTCTATTTCTACTCATAGTTTTAATTTATGAATGATTTGATTAAGGATTCTTGGATTCTTTTAGCACTTGAAGAATAACATGATAACATGATTCATTGAGAGTCTGATCGATTCAGTCATAAGACTGATTCAAACTGATAACACATCAGTTTAAGACAGATTTTTAAGGTTTTGTAACAGATTCGTTTAAAAGAAACTAGTTAATAATTAAGTCATGTGTTAGGTTAAATAGATAGGCTGGTTTGTTTTGTATTTATCATATTTTTTCACTTTTTGATGGTATTATTTCTGTTTCATCATATTCAGATTGCAAGTTTCAGTTACTTCAAGAAAGAATTTTTATTTTATTTATTTATTTTTTAATACAGCTTTTATGCAGCATTGTGAATTTAAAATGAATTTAGTTTTAATTTAATTTTATTTTATTTTAATACAGCATGTACCCACATTGTCTTTTATTAAAGCATGAATAATTTTTTCTTTTATTTTAACACAGCTTTTATGCAGCATTTTCTTTATAATAAAACATGAATAAGGATTTATTTTTCATTTAATTTTAATTTTTAATACAGGTTGTTACCAGTTTTATTGAAGTCTTTTATGCTTTCAACAGTGTTTTATTAAACTATTTAAAAAATAATAATTGATTTTATTTTGTTTTATTGTATTTTAGTTTATTTTTAATACTTTTTTTTTTTAGCAACATTGCATCATTAATCATAATTCGAAGCCTGCACAGAGCCTTCTTAAAGCAACTTGACTGTGTAAAGACACCAAATAAATGATTTCGTTCCAGTATGTTGCTGTTGTTTTTAATAAACATAAGAGAACTGGTTGAACACTATAGTTTAAGAAATATTTTTACTGCTACATTTCCCAGCCATTTTGAAAGTAGGCCTTCAGTATCTGTTGCAGAGAGAATCCGATTCATTAATTCTGCATGGGGAAGGGATATGAAACATCAGGGAAAAAGCTCTTTCTGCCTGTATGAAGTCATTAAGGTGCTCAGACTGAATACCTGCTCCATCTGTCTTCCGTGTGATCTCGAATGCAGGGAGCGATTGAGCAGATACAAATAGAGATAACTAGATTCCTCCTCTAATCTGGAACAGCGGGCGGACATCAGAATGTCCAAATGCGCCTGTTGTTTTCCTCAGGCATTGATCTTCCCCCGAAGAATTTTTCCCGGCTGGAGCTTTAGAAAGGGAGGCGTGCTTGTAAACACAGAGCCGAATTCAGGCGATTCCCACCAGCTTTCCATCTGCAGATTGTTTGGTGATGTGCTGTTGGTTATGCGGGCCACGCTTCGAGAGCAGTCTGTAGTAATAAAAGTCCTATTGAAAGGCCAGAAACCAGGGCGAAGCTGACCTCTCACCCAAAGTGATAAATGAAGGCTGGAGCACTCAGCATGCTGGCTGGACAAGCCGTGTCCGCACAGCCTCAGACGCCACGGACGAGGCCATCTCTTGTCCTGTTGTTCTTCATTATATAAGCTCTACATCCTGAGCTCTGCTCTGCATCAGTAAACAGCACACTGGACTGGATTATTTGTGCAAGCAGATTCATTATCAGATGCCATTTAAGAGTCTAGACAGGGTGAATAAACATAAAAGAGAAATGTTTTCTGTTCATTATTGGCTTCCCCATCATTTCTGGAAACAATATTCTTTTACTTGTTTGATGCGTGGCGCTGTTCTGATTCGTGTCTGTATTACAAACCAGTGCAAAACAAAGGGAAAGTAATTAAAGTTTAATGATACATCAATTAAATCATTTGTTCTCTTGTTCTCTCTATAGAACCCGTTTTTTTGTGTAATCGTTTCCTGTGAGATAGCTTTCTGTATGATGAATCATCTGTAGCCACAGTGCATTATTTCTATCATACGTTTCTCCCTATGGACGTTGTCCAATTGCAGCTTTCTCTAACAGTCAGCTAATATTCGCTGCTTTTCTCATTACACATCACAAAAATCTTGTAGAATCACCTGTGTGGACATAAAATACTGTCAGTGTAAGTGTGTTGTTGGCTTGATTCTTCTTTGCTCTGACAAAAAGGTGCCTGCCTCTCTTTTTTTTCCCCTCTGATAAAAGCTTAATTTGTTGTCCTGTGCACACGGTCAGCTATTTGCAAATGTATGTAATGCGCAAAGCGGACCTCATTGTCATTAGTTACGGCTGAGCTAGACATTTTGTATTTTGTCTGTTAATAAGCCTGCTCAAAGGGATTGGCTATAATGTGTTATGCAGAAAATAGCCAGCCTAACGACGTAAACAATGTTGTGCGTTGTCGGTGTATATAAAGATTGTTTAGTCAGCCAGTGCTTTATATATAGATTTTATTTGAATATCCTGCTGTAATGATTCAGTTTCCCAGTAAAAGATATTTGATTAGGTAGCCAGTGTTGTCTGACGCACTTATTTTTCTGTAGATGTTTATATGTGCACTTTTATCATCCACAGTTAATCTAATATCCTTTCAATTTGTTGGCAGTATATAAATTTGAAAGGGTTATACGGTATTATTGTAGTTTTATTTATATACTAGAGCATTTATTTTTGAATTAGCTTTTATTCTTATGCTTTCAGTTTTCATTTTAATTTTAGTTTAGTTTTAATAATTTTGTTTTATGTTTTTCTCAGGTAGGACCACAATCCACAATCTTATCACAGCCCTTGCAACCCAGGCTTAATGGAAATACGTGACTGTGCCTACATTTCTGCAAAACTGCAAAAGTGTACCTATACATATGTTTCACTGCAGTTTACAGGTGAAATGAACATTAGAGGCAGTAAAACACCAACAACTTTTATGCCTTTTAACACCAATTATGATTACAGGGGCAGATTGTTGATGAATGAAGGCTTGTTTTACATGGTCCCTTAAAAAATTCTATGTTATGGCCTTAAAACATTTTTACCATAGTGCATGATTTGAATATTAATACATTTTACAGTTTGCATCACACAGTCGGTTCCATTTGGATTGCTTTTCAGATTTAGTAAACTTGCTTGGCAGCACACCTAGTACAGTCATTGCAATCACGAGTCACGACACTCCACAGAAGTGCTAAAAGCCCTGTTTAAGGAAGCTGAAATGGCATGGTTGCTTCAGCAAATGTGTTTTTATCCCACGTTTGCTTTTGTTAACAGTTTCAGTTAGGTTTAGGATAAGGTTTAGTGTAGGTGGTACATTAATTCCAAATGCAATGGAGTATTAACATTTTAGTGCCACTCACTGGACATTTCATTTCTTAAATGCCATGATATGCATGTCTAACAACATTTTGAATATACTGATTCTTAGTAAAGCTACAAAAGTTCTTCAGCCAACAGCACTTAGGAAAATGTACTTCACAATAAGATGCAAGTAAATTCTTTTTTTGCATATAAGAATTTACTTGCATGTAGTAACCACTATAGAGCTGATAATAATTATAGTAATAATCATAGAATAATGGAGATGCTAAAGCAATAATAATCAAAAAACAATGACACTGACTTTCTCTCTGCAAATGCAGATTGTGAAGACATTTTAAATGTTCACAATCTAATATTGAAATATCACATGTCCCTAACTTTAACTTAAACTTATTTCAGTTAAGAAAGCAACGTAAAATTTCAAATGTTCTTTTTAACTTTTTTTTTTGTTTTTTTTTAAGTTATTTGTCTAATTTCTATATTTTATTTTATTGTAATTCTAGTGCAATTAACTAAAACCGTTTTTTATGTGTGATTCATTGAATTATTCACTCAGCTGATTCATTCAGAAACAAATCAAGTGGCTGGCTTTATGAATCATTCACTGAACAGATTCATTCAAAATCACTCATTCATTCAGGATATGTTTAGATTACCCTGCTATTGTTTAACACTGAGAGTTAAAAACACTAATAATTTAATTAAATTTGATAGCACAATTAAATGGAATCTTTAGGAGATTTAAATCAATTTAAGTTTGTAGTGTTTGTTGTTTGTTTGATTGATTTGATTGATTGATTGATTGATTTAGGCAAAATAGTTAACAATTTTAGCTTATTGGTTGTCAGCCATAACATGACAATAATTGTCAGCTAGAATGATTATGTACTTGTGAGTGTTTTGCTTTAATACTAATGAAATGGGTTTTTATACACTTTACCATGGTGCAATGAGCATTATTTTCTTCCTTTTCTCAGGCCCATCTGATTGGTGGGGTCATGGGATTGGCTCCCGAGGCTGATGAGGATTACGTTAGCTGTTCATTAAGCGAGCGCTCTGGCAGCAGCCATGCTGGAACGTCCTCTAGCGCAGGTGTGAGACTCAGCTGAGCGCTCGACGTCTACGGTCTGATTCGCTCTCTGAGACTCAGCGTGGCCGCCACTCTAATTACACTCCCTCGCTCTCTTCCTCTTTCATCCTGTCTTTTCCTCGAGCTCCAGCCCCTGCCCAGAGCCGCGTATCCCCGGCTCTGCTGATCAGCGCTAAGTAGGCTGGGACCCACAGGTGCACGCTTGCTCTCTGTGCTATTTTTACCTGCTCTTTCATCCACAGTGGGAGCAGCGAACAGAGACCGGAGCATCCAGATACGGCCGTGCGGATTCTGGACAACACACACGCATAAACAGGCCCTTCGCCTGTATAAGAATCTTACCTCGTGCTTCTTATCCGCACGGGTCTGGTCAGGTCTCAGCGCACATTACTGCTGAGTGTGTCTCTTTAGCTCTGTACCTTGGCAGGAAGTCAGACCTCCCAGAGAGCGAGAGATAACACTGCTGGGCTCTCAGAGAGGGGCCTTCCCTCTGGCTCCTGACAGCCGCTTAGATCACTATGCGTAAGTGTGTGTGTGTGTGTGTTTGTGACGGTTGCAGCTTCACGTCTTTATAACGCAACTGTTATGCTTCTCATTATGCTTGAAAGCCCCATGAATCACTAAAGTGTACATCCATGTTTTACAAGCTGCATAAAGCAATATTTCATATCGCAGATGGCTCTATTAGGCCCAATATCCATGAGCAAATAAGTCCTTCTTTATTATGATGAACGGCAAACATAAATTTGATCTAAGCAAAGACAGCTGCTGTTTATTATTATTCTAAGCAGTATATTAGCTTACCTGAATCACCCTTCAGGGATCAATGGAGTTATCTTAAATTTGAATGGCTCTCTGTGGTGTATATAGCCTTGGTTTGAGCCTCAATGAATGTTCTGTTACTTTTTAGACTTGTACAGCTCTTTGATTCCTCTTAGTCACCGATGAACATTTGGCGTTTTGTGTGATTCATCAGCAACAAAACAAGAAAAAAACAACAACATTTTTTATGGTTACAGGATTTTTACCACTTTTTGTTGAGTGAGGACAGTAAAGACGGGGCAGGAAATCGTAGGTAGACAACATTGACGTGTGAGTGAAATGAAAAGGCCCCTGTGATTTATCCATTAAATTTTTACACATTTTCCAGGCATATGGAAAACTATTAACACACAACCAATATATATTTATTTATTTATTTATTTTAATATACTGCCAACAATTTTGTCATTATAATTGTAGACAGACATGGAGATGCACTTTTAATTTAATAGAGCTTAGTGGTTGCTCAACATCCAGATTTTTCATATGAAGCTCATTTCGATTCAACCCTTTGTAATTTCCATTTATGAATGTTTGAGCTATTCAAGATGATTTTCAACATGACTGGTTATGGACTTGATGCTTACACTAATGTTAAAGAGTTTGAGATTGGTAAGATTTTTCAATGTTTTTGAAAGAAGTCTCTTATGCTCATCAAGGCTGCATTTGTCTGATCAAAAACTGCAGTAAAAACAGTAATATTGTGAAGTATTATTAGAATTTAAAATAACTATTTTTAAAATAACTTTTCTATTTTAATATATTGTAAAATGCCATTTATTACTGTGATGGCAAAACTGGGGTCAATGAGAATTTTTAATGTTTTTGAAAGTCTTTCAGGCTCAACAAGGCTGCAACAAGGCAAAAACTGTAATATTGTTGTAATAGTATAACAATTTAAAATTTCTGTTTTCTATTTTCATATATTTTAAAATGTAATGCTGAATTTTCAGCATCATTACTCCAGTCCTCAGTATCACATGATCCTTCAGAAATCATTCTAATATTTTCAGGAAATTTTTCTCATTATCAGTGTTAAAAACAGGTGTGTTGCTTAATTTTTTTGTGGAAACCATTCTGTCCAGACACTTTTTTTTTTTTTTTTTAGGATTCTTTAATGAACAGTAACTTTATTTGAAATAGAAAAAAATGTAACAAATGTCCTTATGGTCACTTTAGATCAATTTAATGCAGCCTTAATTTATTTAATAAAAAATCTTCCCCACTCCAAAATTTTGAACAGAAGTGTAAGTGAGCATTAGCACATTAATACCAGGGTACAAAGGTTCAAATTCAAACCTATGCTTTCCATATGAACAATATGTGACCCTGGACCACAAAACCAGTCATAAGGGTCAATTTTTCCGAGATTGAGATTTATTCATCATGAATAAACAAGCTTTCCATTGATTTATGGTTTGTTGGGATAGGACAATATTTGGCCGAGATGCAACTATTTGGAAATCTGGAATCTGAGGGTGCAAAAAAATCAAAATACTGAGAAAATCGCCTTTAAAGTTGTCCAAATGAAGTTCTTAGCAATGCATATTATTAATCAAAAATGAAGTTTTAATATATATACAGTAGGAAATTTACAAAATATCTTCATGGAACATGATCTTTACTTAATATCCTAATGATTTTTGGCATAAAAGAAAAATGGATAATTTTGAACCATACAATGTATTTTTGGCTATTGCTACAAATATACCCCAGCGACTTAAGACTGCTGTTGTGGTCCAGGGTCACATATAGTATCTGATGCATATGCTTTAACTGCTAAGCCACAGCTTTTTGTTTTACTAAGCTGTTTATTCCAAGCTGTCACAATAAATGCATCAGGCTACAACCAATGTTAGCATTCAAAGCATAGATCATTCAGGGAGTCCCTGTGCAGTCCCATTGAATCCCAATGAGCAGAGGAGATTCCATGTTTGCTACATTTAATAACGTACCATCGATCACAGGCCTTTCTCTAACAACAAATAAGAGTTGAGAATAGTGGCTTTTTCGTGAACCATCCTCTGTATTCCAATCCTGTAGTAAACTTTGCTTTATATCGGAAAGTAATGATTCTCTCTCTGTGGTAAATTGCAGTTAAGAAGCAATGATTTAAAAGTGCATTAAGGATTCTCAGGCTGACTCGGCTGATAAACGCTGTCTCAGATGGTTCCTTCTGCTCTCCCCTTACAGACATTTGTCATCCCGCTGTGCAGGTACCTTCCTCTCCTGCCTAATGATCCCTTTGCAGGAGCGTTTTTCCCTGACACCTCTATAGCTGTCAGGGATTCGGGGAAAGCACTCCTCCCGGTCCCATGTTCTGAGAGTACTCAGAGTAACCAAAAGCACCAGCCGATACATTTTTCTACAGCGCAATTGTGAGTGGCGGGGTGCTGTCAGGAAGTTCTTTGTGATGTATTGTGAATGCGAGGGAAGAATGTGCGCTCGTTTGTAGGTGTTGAGAGATTACCGCATGTCTTGTCCTCTCAGCATTCTGCTGATCATTGTAGTGACGCTGCTTTTTTTCATCCAGGCTCATCAGACACCGCGGTCTGCTTTCAGGTTTCTCTGTGGGGAATACGGCAAACCAACACTTCACAATGCCCTCAGGCTTATAGTCCAGTGATACTAGGCTGGGAATGTGCATGCACAAATAATATGAATTCAAAATGCTAACATTTACAATCTACTTCACTTTCTTGAACCAGAAGAGATCCTCTATTGGTTAACATCTGTTTTATTATTTAAATTTGCAGTTTAGAGTTCAGCAGGAATTTTTCATATGCTTTAAAAATGCAAATGCATATGCTTGTGCTTCTGCTCTCCAGGATCTGAATTTATATGAATATACAGTATAAGAATGTCCTGCAATTGAATCTCTAGCTGATACTGATAAGCCTAAGAATTGTTTTCATGTTATGGTCAATGTCCGATGAATGGCCTAAAATATGCATGACATATGCATGAATAATAAGTAAGATCAATACCATGCATTTAGCAAACAGATAGATATGGTGAATTTCCACTTCATTTTTATTTTAAAGGGTTAACTGTTTACCATAATTATTCACTATTGCTTTTAGGTTAGTGCTAGATGATGGTCTAGATTTTAAAATAGGCATAAACAATTAAATATCTAATATCAGCCAATTGATGCGATGCTGATGTTGTGCGCCTGTAGTGTACATACTTATCAATAGAAGTGAGTGGAACACAAAGTCTTAAAAACATCATAAATCTCATGAAGATCATTAGAGCTGCTTATTATTGCTGTTGAGTTTTGCGTGTTTTGGTGTTATATTGTGGTTCTTGCCCTATCGACAAACAGTTGGCAAGCAGCTTGTTTGGGTTCATCCGAAGGCTTCATGCTTCAGTAACCGGTCTGGTCTAATTGGTGGTGTATTTCTCACAGATAGGTGGACATCGACCAAACTTCAATCATGATTTTTACTCTCAACATATTGAAACTTTGCTGAAATGACTCTGGTGTGAGTTCATAATGAGATGAAGAATAATATTTCCATTGTGATCCACAGCTTTAAAAACACACTCAGACTCGTACTTCTCAACAGAGACTTGCAAACCAGAGCTGAAGTACGAACAGTGAGAGGCTGCAGGTATGAGCCGTACCTTTCCTCTCTATGATGTGTGCCATGAGAAACCTGACGCTTGCCTGGGTTGAGACAGATGAAAGTGAGATGGTGCAAGAGAACCAGCCTTCAAAGGGCTCGATGTGGAACTCTCAGGGCTCTTTGAAAAGCTGTCCCTAAAAGGGTGAGAGGAGTCCTGTCTTCTCCAAAGCAAGTTTGCAGAAGTGGAACACTGTGGTAAATTTCATCAAAGGGCTTGGGCTGAAAAGCTTGTATGGCCCGGGGTGTGTTCTTTCCAGTCCAACTTTTGATGGTTTTGTCACCCATGCGTCTAGACAAACTGGAAAGCAGGGAAAAATAAACCCGACGCCATTGATTTTGATGACTTTCTGACCCAGTGGACACTAGGCCAAACTATCACTTTGTCACGCTTTGTCAGAGTCACAGCGCCAGTGCTGAGTTTGGACTTCTGGATGCAATAAATTCACATTTGTACCAACACAAGATGTCAAAAGAGTGACTCCAACCATCATTAAACTTTTATACTTTGCTCCCAAAATGTCAAAGTGATGGATTGCTGCAGCCCATCCTAAGGGCTCAATTGCAATCAGGCTGATAGTAGCTGCCGTTTTAACGCTGGAGCTTCAGAAATGAATTAGAATCTCAGAATTGACACACTGATCCATATTATTTGCTGTCTAATTGGCTCGTTATCGAACCGTGTTGTTAAACCTCGCATATTTTCAGCTGTCAGCAGCCATAATTTTGAGTGTGAATTTTGAGCAGCGTCAGAATTGGTGGTCAAGAGGTGGTCATGTTTTGCAAATCTACTGGATATTTTCTGTCAATAGCTGCGGTTGTGTGGCTGCGTTTAATCGTACCATCTCAATGTCTTGTCTGTTTTCTTCGATCAGCCACAGCAATACTGTTTTATCTGTTCTTCTGCTTCTCTTCCTACACAGAATGTCTGAGGCTTGGCCGTTTTAATTAGCTGAATAATAATACCATGAGGCAGTGAAAATGCCTTGACTGGGAGAGCGTGTTCTTTTTTCCAACACACAATAAATAGCGAGACATCATTGCTTAAATGAATTGAAATGGGATTGGGTTTTTGCTGCACAAATACAGGCTTTCTGTGTCTAATGGCACTCCTCCAGACTATCAATATCATATCTGTTCCAACCAACAGGGCCAAGATATCTCGTACTTCACAGCGTGCAAACAGAAGATGCCTCACAGACATGAAGTAACATGAATTTCTGTGATGTTCATTTTTGTGTATGTGTATACAATGACCATGTTTATCTGTCTGGGTCTTCTGAGAGATAAGGACGCACAACAACTCACTAAATGAGCATCAATTTTTGTGTTTACATGCACAGTTAATGGAGTTAAGTTTGTTGTTGGAGTTGAGTTATACAATCTTATATATGTGACCCTGGACCACAAAATCAGTCTTAAGTGTCAATTTTTAGAAATTGAGATTTATACATCATCTGAAAGCTGAATAAATAAGCTTTCCATTGATGTATGGTTTGTTAGGATAGGACAATATTTGGCCGAGATACAACTATTTGAAAATCTGGAATCTGAGGGTGCAAAAAAATCTAAATACTGAGAAAATTGCCTTTAAAGTTGTCCACATGAAGTTCTTAGCAATGCATATTACTAATCAAAAATGAAGTTTTGATATACTTGCGGTAAAAAATTTACAAAATATCTTCATGGAACATGATCTTTACTTACTATCCAAATGATTTTTGGCATAAAAGAAAAATTGATAATTTTGACCCATACAATGTATTTTTGGTAGTGCTGTCAAAGTTAACGCGTTAACGCAAATTCATTTTAACGGCACTAATTTTTTTAACGCGCGATTAACGCAGCGCGTATTTTCTGTTTGACCCGTGGCCCAACCCGTAGTTGGAGAAATGGAGATGCACAGTGTTGCCAACTTAGCAACAGTGCAGACCCCTTTAGCGACTTTTTTCCCTTCAAAAAAGCGCCCAGACCTTATTTAGTTTCTGAGAATCGCCGGTACAGCCGCGCGAGCGCAAGGTCTTGCTCTCCCAGCGCGCGCACACCTCTCTCTCTCTCTCTCTCTCTCTCTCTGCGTCTGCTCAGTTTCTGTTCAGCGCGCGGCAGCGCTTTAATTCAGTTAAACACAGATATTATGTTGCTTCTCTAATTTTACATGCAAGTATAGCTGAAATCACAGCACAGCTATTGTCTTTATTTTATGTGTATTTGATTTCATCAGACGGCGGCTCGATTATCATGATTTTTTGTGTAGATTAACATCTTGGAAGGGAGAGCTGGTTATGTTGATCGCGTTTATGCATCGCGTTTCAGTCACTATTTCATATTCATTCCGTTGTCTGACAACAGAAACAGTAAAATATACAAATGAAAACAGTTTTATTGAGAATTTAGCTTAATCAAAATACAGTATGTGGGCACAGAGAGGCAAACAAATGTAATAATAAATAATAAATGTACATTTAGCATGTTCAGAAGAAGTGAGCTGCCCTGTCGTGCAAAAATGTAAACAGGTTTGTGTAAGTAAATTGCTCAGTGCAAAGAAAGAGAACTAATGGGAACCTGGTATTTCTTTTTTCGTGTGTCTTAATAGACATGAACAAGTTCTTTGAAAAACATCTATGACCTTTGAAACATGTCTAGTCTTCATGCTCTATGTTGACTATGGTTTCATTAATAATAAACATACATTTGCATAAAGCATCCATATTTATCCATGCCCATATTGATTAGAGTATTAAAAACTTGAAAAGTATTAATTTAAGGTACATTTAGAACAAATAGAAATGTGCGATTAAATTGCGATTAATCGCGAGTTAACTCATGACAATCATGCGATTAATCGCAATCAAATTTTTTAATCGATTGACAGCCCTAATTTTTGACTATTGCTACAAATATACCCCAGCGACTTAAGACTGGTTTTGTGGTCCAGGGTCACATATAATTCCATGTGGGCCACAAAAGATATTTTGAAAAATGTGTCGGTGGTTGTTTAATTTTTATTTTTTGTTCAGTTAAATTCACCGGTGTCCAATCTTGTTTTGGACCCCACTGACTTAAACAGTCCATATAGCCTTCTGCGTGTCTTTTTACAGTGTGGCTGTATTTGCCAGAACTTTACCGTAAAAAAAATAGTAGCAACATGTTATGTTTTATGGATTTAAAAACGAATTTACTGTTTTATATATATATATATATATATATATATATATATATAAAAGATGTAATATAAAATATAAAAAATGAAGAAGAAACTAAGGGAATAGTTATTTCAATCAAAGTAAAAAAAAAAAAAAAAAAAAAACTCTACCACAATTCTGTGTGGCCATTCCATTTATTTATTTATTTATTTACTTTAAATTATAAAATGACCTAAAATGATGTACATTTAACCGTATTTTACTTTAAAATTACCTTCAATTTACCTTTAGATCTATTACTAGATCTAGTTTTTCACTGTATAGAGAAAGATAACTTTGTGTTAGCCAACATTTTTACAATCTTTTATGTTTTAAGCTATGTCATTTTACTATACAATTGAGTAACAACCGTTGTACCCAGTTTTTAGACATTTTTATGTTTGTTTGTCTCCTTTCTTTTAGGGCAATATTCATTATATTTTAAGAGCTTTGTTTTGTTTGGCTGCAGTGCAAAAAAAAACAAAAAAAAAACATGGCCAACCATGTAAAAATGGGTTTTAAATCTAAGCTAAAGCATCAGTAGTCAAGTGAATGGCCATTGGCTAACCACCAGTAATCCTAATAGATCTTCCTTGTTTTTTAGCCATTGAGTTAGGATGACCGGGCGAATATTACATTGAGTGACTTAATATTCATGAGCAGACTGATTAGGTTTAGAATGTGTCCCTTCACATTTTTCAGATCATTCCTACGCCCTTGGCTGTAAGAGAATGATTTAACAAGTTAGGATTTGTGCGGGGTTCTGTTGACATTAGAAACAGGCGGATGAAATGAGTCTTGATTCTTTCTTGTGAAAGCTCAAGAAAGATTCTCTTTGTGTACTCTGACTTTTACTTAATCATCTCTTGACTCATCTCCAGAGAACATGCCCACTGGCCACTGCTGCTTTACCCAGTTACAGAGGAGCTAAAGCGGGGCATTGCTCATTAGCCTGAGCACCACTGGCTGTAATTAAATTTAGCCCTAGAACAATGCTCATTCTTCCATGCTGTATTATTTCATCATTTGACTAATCATTAAGTAAGCTTAATACAGTATCTGTCGTCTGGAGTTCCACATGAGAGCTCTTTGTGGCTAGGAATGGGTGCTTTCAGTCTGGGTTTCTGTAAATAGTCTGCGGGCATCTTTATGCAGCACAGAATATTCATTCAAAAATTATGCATTTTAAAAGAATGATTCGCCCCCAAAAATTATTCATTATTTCCTTACCCTCGTGCTGTTATTTTTCAAATGGAATGCAAAAATTATTGTAATTGAATTTGAATTTTAAAATGAACTGAAATCATGCCATAGCACTATGTGCTTTATTATTATTATTATTATTATTATTATTATTATTATTATTATTATAGTGGTTTTCATGGTGTTGTATGGAAAAGATCTGAAAATTCCTCAGTTTTTATTTTGTTTTATTTTAATGGGATGAAAAATTCTTACTTTTTTCTAACTGAATAATTGAAATCCGAACCAATTACATGACACTTTAATTTTTTTATTTTATTATTATTCTTTTTTAAATTGATTTTAATATTGTTGTATGGAAAACATCTAAAAAAAATCTTACATTTTTCTAATTTAATCATTGAAATTAGAACCAGTGACATGATAAGAACAAATTATTATTCTTTTTTTAATGCAATTGCGTGGAAATAATCATAAGATTCTTCAATTCCGTCTTTTATGTTACATGGAAAAAGTACCTGCATGCTTGGAACAGCATGATGGTGAGTAAATAATGAATCATTTTCATTTCTGGGTGAAGTGTAAAGATGCTTTCGGTAAGGCTGAATCACAGTATGGCCAGCAGATGTAAAAGTGATTTGGAGCCGAGTCTGAAGCACTTGTATTTCACATAAGTGAGGTATCAGTCCCAAATACCAGTCATCCAGAAGAGTCTGAGCCAGCCTTATGAATATCAGATGAGGCTGATTAATGCTCCAGTTAAATGGTGTGCAGTAGTGTCTGTTAATGCCATTGCCTTAAAGTGCAGCCTCATGAGTAATGATGTCACCACGGCAGCAGTGGCTTTTATGATTGACTCGAGTGTTTGGAGGACTTGTTCTTTCCATTGCTTCTGCTTTCGCAGCACATGGCCAGCACTCTTCCTCTGTCTGTTTATTCTGCTGTTTTATTCCAAGTACATGTGCTGCTTTCATGCTCCACTCACTCCGTTTTAGTTTCTTGTTTTCCCCTGGAGAAACAAATGCTTCCAGTTGTCTGTTGCGTTTTTAGAATTGATAAACAACCAAGTCATTGCGATTTCCAATCTCATCAGCTTAGGAATGGGCGGCCCGGGTGTGACCCACTTTTTTGCCTTTTTTGGCCGGCATGTTCATATGAAATGACATACATTGTTATGATATACACAAATCTGTTGGAGTTTCCAGTGCACTGAATTCATATATGTCCAAAATCAGTAATATAAAAAGCAATAGGAGCCCGGGGTGCAGCCACACATCACAGCTTATTCTACCGCAAGCTTAGACAGAAAGAAACGGCGGACCGACATTTATAGCAAGCAGCCACAGTTTGTTTTGTTTTTACATGCTGGGTTTTTTTTAGACAGTGGTGTAAAAATAATTTGAATAATGAAGTAGCTGTCAATACATTAAAAGGTCAGCAAACCCAAGAGCTTGTTGTAGGCGGTCTGTGACTGTGTCAGCTGAATCTGAGACTGGTGTAATTTTGACTCAGAATTATGTGTGAGTTTTACATTAATGTAAAAATAACATACTACGTGCATTGTAAACAAAAATGAATTACAAGCTTTTATATATGATAAATGGCCTTCACAGGGTAGCATTACATTAAGCAACATCTTCATAAAAGCTTTAGCCTCTTGCCAGCATTGTTTCTATGGCAATGGTCACACTACTAACTATTCCGTAAAAGCAATTGCTTAGTATTGATTGAGGTGATTTCAATAGGAGAAGAAAGGTGAATTCAGAAACCTCATTTATTCCTTTTGTGATTTACTGCACTTAAATGGTTGAATATAAATGTTTGTGTCTACACAAAGCACAAGGAAAAACTTGACCTCTGCTTGGTTTGCTCATTCTTAACCATTATTAATTGTTTGTTATTTTCCTGCTGGATGATTTTGTACCTTGAGACACATAATGGGTGGATTGTTTACTGCCCCTTTGGCATAAACTTTGTTGCTGTAGAAACAAGAAAACAAAGATTGCATTGACGTACATAACACAATCTTTCTTTATGTTTGCTTGGTCCTTCTCACCCATGCACAGGGCAATGCTGACACAAGAATAATTTTGTTTATATTCTTATGTTTAATTATATATAATAGATATAATAAATAAGTTATTTTAGATGCTATGGCCTTCTATGTTTGTTGCATTTTTTATTGATTGGATTTAGAAGTTATTAGAAGTTAATGTGAATATAAAGCAGCACAATTGTTCGCAAAATTGAAAATAAACAGAATTCTTACTTGAGCAGCAAATCAGTATATTAGAATGATTTCTGAAGGATCCTGTGACTCTAAATATTAGAGTATTGATGCTGAAATTTCAGCTTTGCCACCACAGAAATTAATAAAAAAATGTATTATATTAAAAATGACATTTTAGACATTTTATAATAAATTTACATAAAAAAAATTATATTAATTATAATATTTTACAATATTAATGCATTTTTGATCAAATAAATGCACAATACATTTCTGAAGGATCAGCTTTATCATCACATTTTTAAAAACATATTTGAATTTGTAATGTTTCACAATATTACTGGATTTTTTTTATCAAATACGTGCTAGTCTGTGCCTAGTGGGCAGTGTGCAACATATAACGGCGTTGTGTTGCGGGCGTCTCGAGTTCAAATCCTGGCTCGAGGACTTCTCCCAGTTCCACTTCCCTCTCTCTCTTCCTGTCTACTCTACACTATCCTATCTTAATAAAAAGGTAAAATGCCATAAATAAATCTAAAAAATAAAAATAAAAATACATGCATAGTTAGCATAAGACATAAAAAAAATCTTACTGACCCCAGACTTTTGAAGAGTAGTGTATGTATATGTACAGTACAGTATATCTGTGAAATAATGCTTGTTTGCTCTGCACAAGTAAATTTGTTTTAACCCTTATCCTGTGCTTATCTGTGATCAGCTCTGAAACACGGGAGGAGGGTACGTAATGAGATTAGTCTGAACCATGTTTACCAGTTCTGATTCATATCAGGCCCTGCTGTCTTGACTGAATTACAAACGCAAGTAAGTTCAAATACCCCACTTACCATTAACCAATAAATCCAGAATTAGCATCTAACTCATCCAGACTGCATCAGACTGATTCATGCCTGAGAGGGATGCTGATTTGTGTATGGAGGTCATCAGTAGGCCAAGGGGCTGCCCGCCGAATTACTTTGAAGCCGCTCTGGTTTACTCTGTTAATGATCTGTCATTTTAAATGGTCCACGGGTGAGAATTCATCTCACATGCCTTACCAGCAGCAATTCCCACTGAATCTTCACTGGCTATTTCCATTCACAGCATGGTGAGACTGCATTATGCCTCCTAATGACTTGTGTGAGGTCTGGCGCTTTACAATGAAAGCAGAGGTGCATGAGATTAGTTCTTTATCGATTTGGCTTTAAGAAGATAAGATACACTAACATGTTTAAAGAGAATTTAATCCTAAATGACCAGGGCTGTGCTATTCATAAGCATGATGCATTTTTAATGCTTTAAATAGTTACTCTAAAAGCAGTCATTACCAATTAACCTAGACTAGATAAACAGGGGGATTTTAAATTCAAATAGGTGCTTGCTTGCTCATAATTCATTAGTGATTCATAAACTGATTCAAACTAAACAAAACACTTCTAAATCACTAGACTGGTCTCACATGTTTGATCTGAATGTTGATTATGCAATTGTAAAATTGTAATCATTTCAGCTGTTGTGGACCTTCTGTCTGAAGTCAAATTAATTCTCCATAGATATTATACAATATGTGTGAGGACTGCTACAAATTTTAGTTGTTATATAACTTGTGACCATTATTAAGCCAGCTTGTGATGTTTCTGGTGCAGGGATTAGAAATGGCTCAAGGAACAAAAACAACAAAATAGAAGAATTGACAAAAAATATATATTTTAATCAAAAATGTTATGTTTAAATCTGGTAACCAGTATTTTGTTCTGATAATGTCCATGAAAACATTTTTTTTACAGTAAACCTTTGTTTTAAACTAATGCATTTAGTTTTGAGATTATTTTATTTTGAGATTATAATTTATTTTGGAAAGAAATTAATACTTATATTTAGTAAGACGTGTCAGTAAAGACATTCATAATGTTACAAATAAATTCTGTTCATTCGAACTTTGTATTTATTGTATTGTATTTGATCAAATAAATGCAACGTTTGTAAACATAAGAAATTTCTTTTAGAATCATTTAAGGAAAAAAGCAACCTATACTGTGTGTTCAATATAAGCAGTTTATAATTTAGCAAACTTTCCGATGACACAACAGCGTTGACAGCGACTGCATCCGAAATCTTAGGCAGCTTATTTGTGACCCTGGACCACAAAACCAGTCTTAAGTCACTGGGGTATATTTGTAGCAATAGCCAAAAATACATTGTATGGGTCAGAATTATTGATTTTTCTTTTATGCCAAAAATCATTAGGACATTAAGAAAAGATTATGTTCCATGAAGATATTTTGTAAATTTCCTACTGTAAATATATCAAAACTTCATTTTTTTATTTGTAATATGCATTGCTAAGAACTTCATTTGGACAACTTTAAAAGTGATTTTCTCAATATTTAGATTTTTTTGCACCCTCAGATTCCAGATTTTCAAATATTGTCCTATCCTAACAAACCATACATCAATGGAAAGCTTATTTATTCAGCTTTCAGATGATGTATAAATCTCAATTTCGAAAAATTGACCCTTATGACTGGTTTTGTGGTCCAGGGTCACATTTAGCGTATGATTTCAGACAGACGTCTGAACCAGCATAGCAGTCTAATGATCTACAACAAAACTGACCAATACTAAAAGTGGAAAAAGTTGGAGAAAAGCATACATTTATACACAAATTGACCACCAACCACAACTTTGAGTCACCATTTCATTTTTTAGATCAACCGCAGGATAGCGGGATATCATACCTTCAGAAATCAGTCAGATGAAGGCATCTCAGTAGACAGGATGTGACACGATCTTTGTATTCGGATGTGTTTTGTTGCCTTCCTACCTCTATATCCTGCAGAGGCAGCATTTTTCAGCTTTCGGACACAGCCAAGATGACCACAACACAATGGTGTTATGTCTGTACACACGGTATGAGACACACACTGCCAGCCAGCTTTTATAAGCTCTGAGATCACCTGGATCTGTGTGTGTGGGAAATGTAACACATGTTTAACTGCAGTGGACCAGTCATTACTTATTTTACAACTTGAATTACAATTTATTTCCCATTGCTTTCCACAGGCCGTGAAATCAAGCAAGCTTTTCCATCCCTATAAAACAACTCACTGCCTTCTGCAGTCATCTGCTCTCTAACAGCCAGCGCTGAGATAGCCCTTAGCACGACTTGTTGCGCCATTTAATGCGCCTGTGATCCTATTCCTCCTGACAGCTAACGACAGACACTTAGTTCCAGACCACATGTGGAGCTAGTTGCTCATGCAGAGCCTTTCACTGGGCTCTAAACGAAACAGTCTTTTTGTAGCTCTGCGTTGTCTTTGGCTGTAATTTCTTTTTCTTAAATGAATTAATGGTGTACGTCTGAATTAAATGAAAGCCTAGCCGCTGTTCAGATCAGTTCACCCCCTCAGCATTCACTAATGAATGTGGTACTAGTGACAGACACAAGCTGTATATACCTAATTGTTTTATTTGATAATCGTTAGTAGTGATCCTGCTGCTTTATTGGCTGGATTATTTGTTTTACTGCTATCTGTAAATTACTTTTAAAGCAAAGGCAATAGTGCAGTTACCCACTTTTAATTAAGGTCTTTTCCCTGTTTGTATGGCCGATTCAGAAAATGTAATGCCTCCAGTCTCATTCTACTGAGAGAACTCAATATGAGATTATACAGGGCAATAAGGAGGATCCCATGGCCCCAAAGTCTGCAGTGATGTATTGAACATTGTTCTTGAGAATTGTATTCATATGAATACATTTTATACAGTAGTCTTGGAAGTATCATCGGCTGAACATGAGAAACAAGTCACTGCATACTGTTGTTTTCCACCAGCAGATGCTAAGCATAACAATGTGTTTATAAATTTACATTACATTTTATTTACAACATTTGTATGCAACATTTGTATTTCATAAATTATTTAATAAGTAGATGTATGCATATGTAAAATAATTAATGAAAAATGCATACAAATGTTGTAAATAAAATCTAGTGTAAATTCATAAACACGTGGTTATTTATATCTCAGTAGTTCGTGGTCAGTAACATTTTTAAATATTTTTGTATTTTTGTGTGTGTGTGTGTGTGTGTACCTGTTTTTTCTATCCTGGTGGGGACTTAAACCTGAATAAACACAGACTCATGGGGACTCGTGTCACGGTGGGGACCTAAATTGAGGTCCCCACGGGTAACCAAGCTAATAAATCACACAGAATGAAGTTTTTTGAAAATCTAAAAATGCAGAAAGTTTCCTGTAAGGGGTAGGTTTAGGTGTAGGGTTGGTGTAGGGCGATAGAAAATATGGTCTGTACAGCAGAAAAACCGTTACGCCTATGGAGAGTCCCCACAAGGATAGCGAAACGTGTGTGTGTGTGTGTGTGTGTTTTGAGCGTTACAATCCAGACATGAGTTGAGAGTCCAGTTGTAGGACAGCATGGCCTTTATCTCAGTAGGATCCACTCAGCAGGGGGTCTGCTCATACTTTAACATCTTATGCCTTGTGACATTTGTGTGTCTACTGCAGTTTGCTAATTTATTTTCAGAGAAAAATGGGAAATAAACTTAAGATAATAAACTATGCAGCTATTAAATGCCAGCTGTTGTATTTATACTGTCCTATGATGTGATATAGCCACGTTGTTATTCTCAAACAGGTTCTTGCATTCTTCATCTTAATAGCTTTATAAGCTGTTGCATAACCTGACACTGACATTGATGGTAATAAGAAATGTTTCTTGAACAGTAAATCAGCATATTAGAATGATTTCTGAAGGATCACGAGACACTGGAGACTGGAGTTATGATGCTGAAAATTCAGCTTTGCAACACAGGAGTAAATTACGTTTTTAAATATTTTAATATAGAAAATAGTTATTTGTTATATTATTTCACATTATTACAGTTTTACAGTATGACTCACTAGATTTGAAAAATCTTCACAAAAATGAATTCTCACAGTTGCATCTCATTCATTGGTAATTAGTAAGAATATATAATAAATACAGTGCCAAATGTTAAAGTTAGGGTGTGAGTCAGAAGTATGTGAATGAGGTTATGCAGGCTGAAGAATTCCTCTAGGGACGGGGGGAGGGTAGAATTGACATTCGTGGCAGTTTAATTTGGTTAGTCAGTGTGAAAGCATCTGTGTATGATAGTGATGGAGTCTATGTATTAGAGCTCCACATTTCTGTCAGAAACAATATGTCTTTGTTCGACTGAAAGTAACAACAAAAACAACAGTGATAGTCTTCTCTAGTTCTGCAGCCTGGCCAAGACTTCAGCTTGATAACCATGATACACAGAAATATAGAATATAATAGGATACTTACTAGCTGTACATGGAATTTCTTTTGAGCTGTGTTTATTCTTGATAGTTTATTCTTGATTATAAACAACTAAAGTTTGTTGTATTTAAGAATTTTGTATACATAATTAAGTGACACGTGCTTGCTTAAAATCTATTAGAAATTGAATAATAAAGTAAGTTTACTGTCCACTCTGCTGTGTTGTAGGAGTTACAGTGAAATACAGTCTGCAGAAGCTGCAATGCAGAAAAAGACAAGCACTTAACATCGTGTCAAGTACAGTACACACAGTAAATACACTATGCAGAGCTGAAGTGTCTTTAAAAATCTATTGAAAATACTTTTAAAAAATAGGGTACAAGCTGTGTGCTATATTGTGAGTGCCTTGTTGATTTTATTTAACAATAAATTATATTTTAAAAAATGTTAATACTACTATAAATTTTATGCTGATTTAAGCAAATGTATTACTGTGATTGCCATGCTTTTGTTAGAAGATATAGTTCTTATAGCAGAATGTTGCATTGGAGCAACAATCCACTATGGTAAACAGGTGTTTTGTGCCAAAGCTGTTGGATCAAAGATTTTAGCACAATCAGAGGGCTGTATTGACCAATCAGAAGCCATGACCACATCTGTTGTATACAATTTCAAGCCTAGACTATAATCTTATGCATATACCAAAAACATTGCTTTAATGGCTAAATTAAACACACTGTGTGTGTGTGTGTGTGTGTGTGTGTGTGTGTACTGTAATTCTTTTTTTAGTTGTAAATAGGTTTTTGGAGTATGTTTTAAAAGAAGGTACTATGTTAGTCTTTCTACTTTCAGAATTTCACATTTAAAGGTGCAGTAAGTGATTTCTGATCAGTGCTGTTGAAAGTGGATCGGAACGAGCACCAAAACACACTTCTAGCCAGTCAACAGTAAGTGGCTTGTCCACTAATGATGGGAGAGATGCCCGTTGCATAGCATGTTAGTGAATTCGGGGGCGGAGTTCTCAAGATAGGATGTAATCCTTTTGGGTAGGGGTGTGTTTTGTTTTGCTGATTTCTAGTGTTGTCAAACAATTAATCGCGATTAATCACATCCAAAATAAAAGTTTTTGTTTACATAATATATGTATGTGTACTGTGTATATTTATTATGCATACATAAATACACATACAGTAAATCTTTTGAAAATATTTACATATACATTTATATATTTATATTCTTATATTTTATATTATTAAATATATTTAATATATAAACATAACATATTTTTCTTAAATATATACATGCATGTGTTTGTATTGTACATAATAAATATACTCAGTACACATACATATTGTAACATGTCTGTTTCTGTTTAGTTCCTGTTGCCCTTATTTGGTCCTTCCTGTTTTCGAGTCATCATTAGTTTATCATCGTTTAGTCTTTC
>JAFVLL020030812.1:0-10730 GCA_021397915.2 Tor tambroides | reverse complement strand
GTGCCTGGCACTTTCCTGGCAGTGCTGCAGTTGTAGGGTGAGGGCCTGTCAATGTTCGTAGTTAAAGCCGAAGCCTTGTGTCGCTCCTGTGAGGGCGTATGTGAGAATTGACACCAGACACCTCACCTCATCTCCCTGCATTATCACACTCACCCCCCAGCCAGAGAACAGGACTTTAATAGGAAACTCGCAGGTGTGGGGTCCATAAGAAGCCAATGGATTGTGATGAGTACCTCTGAAGACAGCATGTAGGTGGTTGACATCATTTTTTTTTTACTTTTCCTTTAAAATACTAGCCGCTCAGGGGGTGAAACGATGCATTCATGCACATGCGTAAGTGCAAAGTGATCATTGCAAACTTTGAAAAATAGCTCAAAACAGTGTTTTAGCCGTGACCACCTGCATAGCTCAGAGTAGTCATTGGCGTCCATTTCTCTATCCTTTGTATTTGCCTTTTACCCTGCAAGCTCTATAGGGTGTCCAGAGGGATAATAACAAGGCAGGACGGCCTCTCTTGTTCAGCATTGTCTCAATCTTCAGAAAATGAGATGGATGCTTTCAGCTCAAATCCATAATGTGGATAGGAATAATGCATTTGTTGGAAACTTCACACAGGATAATCTAATCTGTAGGCCCACAGGGGAACTACATTAGACTATTATGAGCATGTTCTGATTTAAACTGAACTTCTGTTTTGTTGGATGTATTGAAAAGCTGAACATTGTCCTACACTGAAAATATCAAATATATCAATTTTAAAGGTGATTTATAGGGCATGGAATAGTCATTTATGTGTGTCAGGGAGATGATAGAATCAATACTTTATTCTTAAACTTATCCAGCAGTCAGATTTGTGTAGTATCATAAATAGACAGTTAGGCAAGGAATCTGTTTTAAACTTTTTTATAGGGAAACAAATTTTGTTTTATTGTGAATACGTTTTATAACTTTATTTTTTCAGAAGACAGGTTATTTTTATTAATCAGACTTATTATTATTATTAAAAATAATAAAAAATTGTGTTAATAATAATAGATAGTGTTATTTTAATAATAATATTAAACAATAATGATTTTATTAGAAGCTAAGATAATAGTATTAGAAGCTAATATTTGCAGTCACATAAAATTTTGAATGTTTTATTTGATTTTTCACTACGACGATGACAACTACTACTACTAATACTAATTGGCATTAAAACAAATTACTAAGTAATATGGTCCTAAACATATGTTTAGAATGTTTAATTTCATTTAAGATTCTTCTTTTTATTATTGGTGTTCATTCAAATAACAATAATCTGAAATAAATGGAAAGAAACATTTTAAACTTGAAGAGAGTTGTGTCTTATCTACAAGTGCATAGCTTTTAATGCCATGTACATCAAATGTGAACTCTGAACAGCTGAACACATCAATCACTCCTCAGATTGTGTTTGTCGTTGCATTAGTGAGCATGAATGACATTTAAATCTTACAAGTGTTGCTGCTGCCCTTTCACAGGCTACTTACGCTCTTTTAACTGTATATGATTCTGTCAATGACTGAAAAGTGTTTGGCGTACGAATGCTAAGATTGTCAATTGCCACTGTACAGAAGAAGGAAAATGGTCTATAATTGCAGGTGGTCTCCCACAATGCATTTCATGTGCATATTAATGAGGAGAAA
Source organism: Tor tambroides (assembly GCA_021397915.2). Taxonomy (NCBI): domain Eukaryota; kingdom Metazoa; phylum Chordata; class Actinopteri; order Cypriniformes; family Cyprinidae; genus Tor; species Tor tambroides. The sequence goes on along the minus strand of JAFVLL020030812.1, from coordinate 9,063 downwards.
TTATAGTAAAGTGTAGAAGATAAGAAAAGAATGGATTCAAAGAGCAGACTAGAAATATTCCTAAAGAAACTGATGGGGAAATTTAAATAATTGGTATATACGCGTCTTTTGGTTTGAATCATTAATGAAAAAATATAAGTGAAGTGATTTCACCTTTACTAATACCTCCAATTACATAAAGGTTAATTTTTGTCAAAAAAAGAGAAAAGAAATAGAGAGACAGAGAGAAATCACAAAGAGACAAAGAATGCCCCCCCCCCCTGTGGCTGTTTAACAGTTTGATTAAATACTTTAATCAATCACTATCTTAGCCTGTTTATTAATCACTTTATCAAGCAGTTGATGCATTGCTGCTTTTAATAGACTCCATTTATTTTGATTTCTCTCCCCTTTGTCTTATCAGGACACTCTCCCAATCTGGGGCTGATAAAGGGAGGGGCACCGGTGGGGGTGCGGCGGTGTACAGGAGTGACTGCACCGGAGCTCAGTCTCCTTAACTTCATTACCATCACCGCACACTGACTTAACCAATTTATTAGAGGCAATATGTTCCCTGGGCAAGTGGTGAGTAAACCACACAGCTAAACTCAGATAAACAGCGGGCCATTCGTTTGCCTTTTCACCTGACACAGCGCAGATACACAGTCCTAATAAGATTAATATCCCCTCATCTTCTTCCCCTCCCTTTTTAAATAGAGTGCCCCTAATGTTCCACCTCAATGATCACAGCTCTAAAAATGTAAAGAAGAGAAGTGTTAATGTATTTCTATGCTTTTAAGTAATGCACAGCTAGTCGATAGCAGTTTATATCTTTATCGCACACTCTAAAAAAAGATGTTTCTTTACATGTATTAACAGTTCTATTTGGAACCATACAAGCCTGATGGACACTTTTTTGCTAAAATGGTTCTGTGTGTTGAGTTCAGGGTTCTCTATTCCTACCTTTTTTGTTTTTCAAATCTGTAACTGTCAAAGCCACCTCATTAGCCTATACTGATTTTCTGGAGCGCAACCATGTTAATGTCTTTCTTGCATCTAGACATTTTAACTTTAACAAAATGTAACTGATTTCCTACCAATCATGTCTTTTTCTCTTTTTAGTTTAACAGAACATATAAGTGTGACCAGCTCTGTTCAGTCAAAGATACTTATCTCCTTTTCTCCATTAAATAAGTAACAGAGATATTGAATTTGTGATCCATATTGTTTCACTGGAAATTGGTCTTCATTTCTGGTACTATTTTGTTTTTTAACTGTTTTTGTATTTATTCATGTCCAATTGTCATTTGTATTTGGTTAATAACTGTTAATGGGTCATTTTGGGTACAATTTCACATGTCAATAAAAATACAATTAAATAAATAAAAGTACTTAACTGACACAACATTTTTTTTTTTCCACAACGTTTTTTTTTTTTTTTTAATAGAGGCTTCAAGATATTTTTAGACCAGGCAGATAGACAGGTAAAACAATATATAATACTAGTAGTACTACGATTTATATTAGTAATACTAATAGTGATCATATAAATGCACAAATATATGACTAATAATGAAAATAAATTATTATTAAAAAGTTTATTTATACCTTTAAGGTCCAATATAAGGTCCATTAAGGTCCAATTTAGCTCATTCCAAGCATGGTTCTTTATGGAGACATAAGAAAAAGGTTTAGCACCAAAAATGTTTTTAATATTGTTAGAAGCAGAAGAAAACCCTAATTTGGTACTGTTTAGAACCATTTTTCTTAAAAGTGCCCCCAAAAATAAATTCAGTCAACATCTCTTTTGCATGGCCTTTTTAGCCGCGCAAATTTGCAACTCATTTTCTCATGCAAAAGCTCTCTCAGGATTCCATGGCGGCGAGCGCATTTGGCGCTTCACGGGGCTTGGGAATGTTTTTGGAGTAGTCCTTGAACTTGTCATGCTCTGGTCAGAAATGGCCATCATTAGCAAACAATCCAACCCTCCTTTTGTAGCCTGACCAACCCCGACTAACCTACCCCCACCCAACTAGCCTTGCCTCCACGCTGCCTTGCCTCTCCTCGGCACTCACAGCCCCATCCGTATCTGTCCTCTGTCTGCCTCTCCCTTTCTCCTTATCACTCTGTTGTGTGCTAAAAAGCTATTGTCTGCATCATCTGAGGCTCTGTGTGTGCTCACCAGGCATCAGCAGAGGAAAAAAAGAAGGACAAAAATGCAGAGAACACAGGTTGGACCAGTGAATAGAAAATTGCACTTAAGTGGCCTTCGTCAGCCCATCACCCAGCGCTGCTCCTCTGGCTCCCCACGAGAGGGGCTGTGGGCTCAGGCTGTGAGGGCTAGCCAGGGGGGCACAGGCAAACTTGAAAGCTGCCATACATTTGCAGCACTCTCAAAAACAAGCGTTTCACACCTGAAGCCTTTCACGCGGGGGCCTCTGAGTGTCCCCCTTCAAGGTATTTAATTGGCTATTGCCTCTGAGCTTGTTGAACGGGGCCATTATGGTGAGGCGACAGGCAGCCAAGTATGTGGAATGAAAAGGGTCCTTCTCCCAGATGGACCGGGGGCATTAAAAATCGCCAGATCACTTCTTGCTGTTGACTGACAGAGAGAAGGCACAGTTCACGTGCAGACACAACAAAACCTCACCTGAACAGAAGACGAAGGCGACGAGGGTTGCGTAAAGGTGCAGCATTGTGTTCGAAGAGCGATTCGCAGAAAAAGGATTTGTTTTGACATGCATACACGCCCGTTTAAAAATGACCGTGAACTTGATCACACGCTCGCTATTTATTGCAGCAATGCGGGGAGAGTGATTGAGGTGAGCTGCGCTACAATACCCTGTGGCTCGCTTTCTAAAAGGGCCTTGCATACCAGCAGTTAGATGCGAATAATTCTTTGTCGCTAAGTTGCGTAATTCATTCAGAGGGTAGAAGTGAAAAGTGCATGGCTTTGATGAAAGGTGTATTTATCTCACCCCTGAAAAATAATTATGTCTGTTTCTTATATGGAGGAAATGGGAAATGTAATGGGAGCTTCGCGTCAGACCTACAATACCTCTAAGATATGTCTTTTCCGTTCCTGAGCCATCTGCCTCGTTCATTTTCTCTTGGATTTGCCTGCGGCAGCAGGTCCCTCCAATGGCCTTGCTTTTGGGCTAGGAGAGGGGGGAAGCAGAGGGGCATGCTGAATCTCTGGGCAGCCTTGAGGCAGACCAGCGAAACTAGGTGCTAACTCTGTTTTATGAAGGAGGGGCTGCTGGTTAAGCTTTGCAAAGGCTCATGGGAAATCTGTCTCACAACTGATTCTGACTCGAAGCCAATATGCAGAAACAAACCATTAAAGGGGACAAATTTTAGTTTGATTAATATGATTTTTTTTCTCCCTCTTTCTCTGTTTATCTGTGCCAAAAAAGGGAATGCAGGAATAAAATGTAATTATAATTGTATGATATTTTAAAGAGATACTTCCATGACTTTAAAAAGAACAAATTTCACTGTTCAAATTATTACATTAAATCAGATCTTCCTGAGTATGACAGTTCACATCACAAAAGTAATTTCCAAAGTCACTTTTGAGTAACATTAAAAGTGATTTTCCATCTTTGGTAACTATTTCGAATTTCCTTTTAGCAAAGGCAAAGAACAGACATTAAGCGAAGTGATAAGTCTAAAAACACTTAACTGAGAGGGAAATAGAGAGACTATTCTGCTAAAAAAAAAATTCCCCTCGCTCTCCCGTGCTGTAGAAATCAAGAACATGTGACAACACCATCTAATTATTCTGTCCATATTTCCCCACCTGCCAGTCACACTTTTTGGGAACTAAAGCTTAAATCACGTTAGCTCACAAATGATCTGTTGTATTTACATTAACACCTCAGCTGGTTGCACAGACGGCCCCTGATGGAAAGCAATCCATTAGAGGCATTGCCATTCTGGGTAGGCACGTTCGTCCCCTTTTTTATGGTAAATGGCCTGGTCTTAACTGGGGAACATTAAAAAAAAGAAAGAAAAAAAAGGAAAATATTTGGCTCCAAACAAGATCATAAAACTGGATAAAAAAAGGATCCATCCTTGTCTGTCATTTTTTTCTTGTCATTCACAATTGTCAAACTGTAAGCTGAAAAGTAGATCAGATAAGTCAGATAGTTTTCACTGAATAGTTTTCAACGTTAATAGATAAAATGATCCAAGCTTTCACAGTTTACACAAAATCACACACGCACATATGAAAAGTACAAATAATTCATTCAGCTTCCCAGGTGGTTGGAGTTTTCCTGGAGGTCAGAGGATTTGGGCAATCCTTCTTAATCAAAATCAGATCTTACAAGAGAGAGATCTAATATCGTGGCACCGCATTTGGGTTGAATTGCTGCGCCTGTTGAATCAGTCACTGACACGGAGTAACATGATATCAGAACAGAGTGTGTGTATGTGTATGTGCATGTGTAACTGTGTATTCAAGTGGCAGTGCACTCCCTGAGTCCTCATCTTTCCAAAGGGGCAGACTAGAGTTGCGGTCAGGGAGGTGGAATGGTGACGAGAAGGTGGCAGGTTTAAACTCCCGAGTGAGATGTTTCAACGAGACGCTTAACCTGGCAGACTTCAATAAACATGAATAAATACATGAGTAAATGAATGAGTAAACTGAATAAATACATGAGCTGTAGAATGTCAGTGCATGGGCAAACTGTATAGATGACCAGAGAAGGGGAAAGAAGTGTCAGAGTTATCTGGGTTAGTTCAAATTAATTGTGGTGGATAATGTGTTTTTTATTATTATTATTACTACAGGCACATTCTGTGGTTTTAACACATTATATGGACTTAAATTTTTATTTGAGAGTCATAGAGAGTTATATATTTTAGAGATTATTTGGGGGGAAAACAGTAACAAATGTATTATTTTATAAAAAACAAAAAGTATTTTAATAAAATATGTATTTGGTAATACATTGCATCAATGTATTATTAATGAATAAATGCATTATTTATATATAAATGATTAATTTATAAATAATACATTTATTTATTTATTTAAAATTATTTATTAATTTAAATGATTTATTTCTCAAATTAATATATTCATTCATTAAAAAGAAATAATAATTTTGGAGAAATACTGCATGAGAGCAAGTGTTTCAGGGTGAGGCGTTCTGCTGTATCTGCCCTGCATATGCCACCCCAGCTCTCCTCTCTCTGTTCCAGGTTCAAAGCAGGAATAAAAAAATCAATAAAGCAGCAAGATGGCGAGTCTCAATAGCTTTCACTTCAGATTAGATACTGGCCAAATAAAGAGGGGGGGAAACACACATACTGTAATGACCCCACTGAATTATAGCATCATAATCAAAATCCTGATTGATTAGAGGAGAGTGAAAATGCATAATAATCTTACCTGAATCTGAAATCAGTGGCCCCCTGAGTAGTCGATGACATGACATTAATCAGGGTGAAAAAAAAAAAACAAGGTTGGGGCACTGGCTTAAGTGATCTGGCAGGCAGTATGATGCCCTCCCTGTCAGAATCGATCAGTCCTGCTGAAATTAAGAGCCAGTAAGTAAACTGCACTTAATATAGTGTTTTATCCATGCCCCCTTACACTCTGTGAGTGCTGGTGGCCTGCCCCGGTGCTCCGAGCTGCACCAAAGAGGAGGGATCTCTGAAGGGCCACGGCCCCCAACCACCAACAGCCTAGGCAGGTACACAAATGTCATCGCCTCTCTTTTTGGCCTAGCTCGCAATAAATAGAAATGTCAGAGTGCTAGCATGGTGCAAAGTTGGCCTACTTTGGATTATTGACTAGCGTTCTGTCGTGCATTGCTCTTTGTGATTAGGAGACACAGGACGGGGCACCACCTCTCACCCAACAACAAACCGCATTCGGTTCTTCTTGGCCTGAAGCAATAGTCTCCTCTGTCCGTAAATGTTAAAGACTTCTTTAAATAAAGAATATGTGTATGGTTCCCCCACCCGCTTCTTTCTGCTGGAAAATAATCTGCTTACATCATTAGGCTAAGCTTGCTGAAACTAATTACCAGATGTTGTGTTCCTTTTTTCTCCTTTTTTGCATGTGTGTGTGCATTTAAAGACCTACCACTATTCTACCCTTGGTAGCGCCCCCCTCCTTCTCTGGCACTTCTATACAATAAAACCATTTTCAAATAACAACAATTGAAAAAAAAACAAAAAAACAGGGAATTAGAGAGACAGAAAGGAAGAGAAATCCCACACTTCAGGAGACCTATCTTGTGCTTTTCACCTCCCTCCCCCTTGTTTTTTATATGGTGCAGTCATGTGGGGGCTAATAACCTGAACTGAGAAAAAGGAAAATACCTGGAGGAAAAAAAAAAGAAAAGAAAACAGAATGGACCAGGGCAATTGGGGTCCCCCTGTCGCATTTACACTTGGTAGGGATTTTTAAGGGCCTAGTCTAGTTTATCACATTATTAGCCATTAAGAGACATAAAAAGCTCCCTGTGCTTATTACACCACAGAGGCCCGCTGAGCTTACAAACACCTCTTTTATTTCTTCTCAACTATTTGGAACACTGATGTTCCTTTCACTTTAGTCTTCCCAATCACAACATATTCTTGAAAATTCAAGATCGTTTTATACTTTTCTTAACAGCCTTTTGAAGAAACTCCATTCAAAATCAGAACAGGCCTATACTATAATTGCTTATTTAATTTTATTTTTTTATTTAATTATATTAGATTTCTTTTTTTTTATAGTCTATGTAATTTGTTTTGTAATTGGTTCTAATAAAATGTATAATTGGGTTTCAACTACTTTCTATTAGGACCTGATATTAATTATTATCAGAAGAAGAAAAAAATATTTAAAATAAACTGAATTATGGCAGCACAATTATATTGTACTGAAAGCTGCTTTGAAACAGTATGTATTGTGAGAAGCGCTACAGTAAAATTGACCATCTACATAATGATGTGCTATTCAAACATTTCTCAAGTGGCACGTGTAAAAGAATTAAAACTAGAAAATATCAACACAATTTTTAAAAACTGTTAAAATTAATGTGATCACAGCACAGTAATTCAAACGGGTCTTAATCGCCAAAGAAAAAAAAGAAATCAATTTAATAAGAATTAAAAAGAAAAACATACAGATGAAATTTGGCTTAGCCTGTCGTTTGATGCATAGTTGGTAATCGTTTGTTATTGCTTATTACCGGCATTAATAACAACAATGATGAATCGCAAAATTAATAATTACAATAATTAAATTTATTGTATTATTATAATACTTTTAAGCGCAATGTTTCACCACTAAAGTCAGCAAAACAGGTGTCGTCTTACTTTTTTATATTCACAGATGATAGCTCACTGTCTATTGCAGAATTACAGCCTTAACATGACAAAAGCCCGTGACAGTGTCATTACACTGTATTGTAGAACAGACAGCAAACACTGGATCCTGGCGATGTTACAGAGATGTTCTTTTCCCAAGCCTATAAAAGAATAAACAGACAACATGCTCTGTCTGAGAGAGAGAGGGGGCGAGAGAGAGAGTCTTATCGCAATCCAGACAGCGTTATAGTGATTCATAGCGGTCATTTAAGCGATAATACACTCATTCACAATACTAACAAACACGCGCCCACAGTTATCTGTAAAGTTAAGTCGGTTGGACGCAGGGCGCGGAGCAGGAGGGAGAGATTCAAGATGGTGGTGACTGAGAAATTGACAGGTTAATTTTGGAGCCGATAATAAGAGTAAGAGCACACGGGCTGAAACGAAAGCGCACGAGACTATGCTCTACAGCTTGGGTGGAGCGCCATCTATCTGTAGCTTTTAGTGCAGCAGAAGTTGCTTCTTCAGTCAAGCACATGTGTATGTTCACCGACATTTCGATTATGTCCAGTATTTTATAATCTTTTAGTAATGTTTATAAAGATCCACTAAAACAATTAATAATATTGTATGTAGGCCAGTTTTATTTTATTGTATTTATTTTAATTTTTTTTTACTGAGACACATTAGGCTATATTAATAATCTGGGTGTCGTCATGTAAATTCGGGCTCTTAGATATTTGTTTGATGTTGAACTATGTAGGCTACATAATTTTAAATATCCTTTCTCATTTCTTTAAGGTTATTAGGCTACAGATCGATCTAATTTAAAGTCTATTCAAATAAAACCGACGAGTTACAGTAATATAAACAAATTCCAATCAAACTGAGCAAAAATAGTTTTAGCAAATCGGTTGGTGTTTACAGTTAAATAGCCTACTTTTTTATAAATTCACCGTGATACATAGATATATTCTGCAATTTAAGCGAGTAAAATCCCTCATAGAACATTTTTCTGAACACTGTTTTCCAATTGTTTTTTTTTCCTCTCTCTCTCTCGCTTTCTTTGTATGCGCATGTGTTTGTTCCATAGGCCAGCAATTTTACATTTATAATTTATTTTATTTTTATATATTTTTTTTATTTTCAAACGTGTTAGAGTACCATTTTATCGTGATTTTTTAAAATGCTTTATTAGTAGGCTACACACGGCATAAAGATATGGCAGTTCAATACAGGAAGGGAACACAAAATCTTTTCTTTTTTCTTTTCTCTTAATTTTATTTCTGGACAGCATAATATTCATGCAAGAATATACAAAATCCTAATTGTTTACAAGTTCTTGTGAGCATGAATTTATCTACAAAAAGTGGTGCTATTAACCAATTCGTGTGTGTGTGTGCGTGCGTGCGTGCGTGCTTGTTTGATTATTAGTAGGCTATAATATTAGTAGTAGTAGCCTAATAGTATTTTTGTCAAGTGTTGTTGTTTGTGATGTGAAAATTATTAGAAATTATATTTCATTGAGTAAAAAAAAAAAAAAAGACTGTCACATGGTTTTGAACTATTTAGGATGCAGTTGGCAAACTAGTCATGAAACCTGTATCAGGCTTAATTAGCAGCTACAAACTCTTCGACTAGGTGGGAGAATGTTTCAGGAAAGGTTAGAGAGGTTTCTGAATCTGACACATATTTCTGCCGCTTGTCAGTACAATGTGCAGAGTCGGCAAGCTTCCCTAATTAACTCTCCCCTCTCCTTGGCTTTAT
>JAFVLL020030811.1:0-14486 GCA_021397915.2 Tor tambroides | reverse complement strand
TGTGGGGCTCCTACGTTCAGGGTGATGGAGTTTGAGGTGAACTGGCCCACTTTCACCACTTGAGGTCTGCCGGTGAGGAAGTCTTGAATCCAGTCTCAGAGTGAAGAGTTTAGGCCGAGGTCTGTAACGCAATATTGTAATGCATTACTTTTAAAAGTAACTTTCCCCCACACAGTTGACAGCAGCAATGGTTGTCCCCTCCACCATGTTTAAAGTTTATGGCCAACCCAACTTGGAAATTCTGGTATCAAAATTATAATTAACAATTAATAATTAAAAACTAATGAATTAAAAATTAGTTTCCCAGTGGTAAATATGACTTGAAAGGCCGTTCATGTCTAATTTCTGATTAGGGAACACGTATTTACAATAATTCTGATAGCACGTGAAGGCAGCATTAGTGCTTGAGCTCTTTAAAGTAGAATAGATTCTGATTGGCTGTTATTCAACAACTTAAAAAACTTTAGTGATTACAGTAATATTGTTCCTCTGTTATGTTATAGTTGTGATGTGGACACTGTTGTTCTTGTCCTTGCTGTGAATGGGCCTTTAGACTCTTTGATGTCTTTGTGTTAAATGTGTTCTTGATCAAATTTAATGCCTGCAGCATGTAATTTGTTTTTGTGTGTGTGTGTGTGTGTGTGCAGCTCCCATTGCTTCTGTCCATAAGGAAAAACTGCAAAATCCTCTCACAGAGTCTTGGAATTCACTGCCGTCGTCTAAAACACATCGTGTACTGGAAGGACACCCACCCCCTGAATCAGGTGTGTTTTGTCTTCCGAGTAACATACAGCACTAAATAAATGTCATTTGTACTTTTGTGTCTGTGTCTGTTTCTCACACTCTTCAAGTGTCACTCTGTGTATGTGTGTGTGAAGGTGCGATCTTACCCCTGGCTTTGGGTCTGATCATCAGCGTTCTGCTCTTGCTGATGGTGGGCTGCAGACTCTGGCTTGTACGTCGCAGACTGAAGAAAGCCTTGCCTCTCACCACAGAAGAGTCGGATTACCTCATCAATGGCATGTATCTGTAGCAGAACAGCCACCTGCCAATCAACCCTTCAATCTGCTGCACCATTTGTGTGACTGTGTGTGTAGAGGACACATAAGTTGGCAAAGAATCTAATGCACAGCTAGTCAACCCTGCTCCTGGGGCCAGGTGTACCAGCTGTATGTAAGTTACAGCCTAGTTGTGAAATAAAGGGGCACTAAATTGCACCATTAAACTTGACTTTACATATAAAATAAATATTTCTTCCAACAAAGAATAATGCATTGAATAAAACGGCTGATTGATTGAATTGTATCAGTAAGCTAATGTTTCACCCAGCAGACATCAATGCTTATGTTGTCATTTACAATGAGAGAACATTATGTGCATAAATGAGTTTGAAGCTCTTCAACATGAACCCAGATCTAAACACCGCACCTCAGTGTGCATCCCTCCATGTTGAAATCCAGTTTTTTTGGATCCAATATTGCTTCATTTCAAATACAGCTTATGAATGTTATTTACATATAAAAACACCTGTTATGTTTATTTTCATGAGTAAGTACTGTATGATATTTTAGTGTCTTTTTAACATTAGTTACGTGAAGTAAATGAAGTTGGAATCAAGCCAATTCACAGCATTCCAACACAATTCTGTTCACAAATTTGAAGGCTACTGTTGGATTGAGGGTAAACATCATTAAGCGACTACACATTACTTTACAGAGAGCTTACAACCTACTAGCTACATTCTGCCTTAAAAACAAATGGTGCAACCAGATTAAGTACAAAGTTACAAACTAGTTAGTAATTAATAAGCCCCAAGTGTGGACTTTATGTTCCACTTTAAGTAAGAACAAATGGCTGGTACAACCCTATAGAGCTACCATCCTCCAATGCTAACACCTGGAGCACCTAACCAGGGTGCTCAGAATTACAAGGTTACAAGGGGTGTTGGTGCAGGGTTGGAACTTAACTCTGCGGGAAGGTATTGTAGTTCTCCAAAAGCAGGGTTGACTATTACTGATCTATTGATTGCTGGTAAGTGTTCATGCCATTAATATCCTCTTGAGTGCAAAATGACACAACTATCTCTGCTATATAGTATGCCAAATTAAGTGAATATCAAATCATGCTATCCAGAAAATAACATTTCAGTTTCATGTGAATGGACACTATTTCTGATAAAATTGCATCTGTAAGTTATTTTGGTAGGAGTTATTTTGGTAGCAATTATGCAGCTGTGTGTGACTGCAACAAAGGTTCCTGTGGCATAAAGATGCAGCTGTATGATTTGATAATATGTCTAAATACTGGCATACTGGCTTAATGCATACTTAAGAGTATATACTTGTTTTTGAAGTGATTGAATTTGGATTCAGCTTTATTTTTTTAATGAAGCATGATATACCACAAGCTTGCCTGATATTTTTTGACCTGGGAATTTGGCGCTTTAATGAGAGTATTTTTCTGTTTATTTTGCCAGAATTTCTGAAAAAATGTGCTTAGCCTTAATAGGATAAACATTTAAACCATTTTGTTTCTGTATCCTTAAATGATTATATGCTTGACAGTAAAACTGAGTTTATTATGTTCATTAATAATCTCAATCCAGGGAATACAGCTTTAGTTAAAGTAATTATTGGTGCCATCTTAAAAGTTCTAGATTACAACTTTAGAATTTTTATATATATATATATATATATATATATATATATATATATATATATATATATATATATATATATATATTGGCCCTCACAAAAATTCCTTGATTTAAAAAAAATATATATATAGCCTTATTTCCTAGAATATCTGGTTAGGGCAATGTTTTCAATGTGGTTTAATGGCTTACTGTGATATTAAATACTAGTCTGTATAATCAGTGTAATTGTGCAAAAATGTTTTCAAACCGTATATATGATTGTAAAATATCAAATTTAATAATCTTGGAGAAATACATTTAAAAAACCCATTAAATGTGGACTAGCTATATGAGTATCCAGAGTGTTTTATGAATGTCACATGCATACTTAATTGTGCACACACGAATGTGTATGAAAAGCCAAAATTCTTTAAAAAGTTTTATGGTGTTACAAAAATCAGCTAATCATGGTATGAAACAACAAACAGCGTGGCGATGGCAAACACTCTGTCTACTCAGGTCTCACCCTAGATGAGAAAGCGGTCAGAGCACAGCACAGCCACTTCTGCTCAGACCAGTTCTTGGCCCCAGCTCCTAAAGACGGCTGCATTGTCTCTAGCCTTTTTCATATTTCTGGATCACTAGGTGGTGCCGTGCCAAATCTGTCCAGGTATCCTCAGAGTGTAATGGTTCTGACAAGCTTTCTTTCAATTGGTCAAAAAGATAAAGCCTCATGTCCACTTGTCTACTTTGGTGTGCTTGCCATCAGATAATCTGAAGTATTACATGGGAACGATTTCATCTCTGAACAACTTTTGGCCAGCATGATCTGTGATAAGGTATGGCTAAATTCTGTAAAGATCCAATGAATCATCTAGGACAAATTTTAAAAGTAGATTTTCAAAATTGAATCCATTTTGTGCATTTGAATATTGTTTCTAGGTCTTGCAGTACAATAGTTATTAGCATAAACAAGTGAAAGTTTGAGCTGTTTGCTGGTGCTAGAAGAGTTCAAATTTGTAACGGTAAATATTCAAACTATCTTCTGTGTGCCAAATTTCATAACTATTCTGTGTACATGTCATAAACGTAACAAAATGTTAATTTGCATAAATAAAAAATAGTTAAAATTTTAAAAAAGTAATAGATTTTAGGGTTCTTGGATTACAAATAAAGACACCAATAAATGGGACTATTTTCAAGCTGCTGCAACGAATGCAGCTTATTTTTAAACACATCAAGGCAGCCAATAGTGCATTACAATAATTAAGTTTCAGTGAAAGTTAGGTTTTCCCCCAGATTTTACTGAAACAAATTTAGAAATGAAAGTGCAACCTATCACCAAAATTACTAAGAAATTAGTGATATTTCTCTTATTGTTCATGGTTTTTGATGATGAACATTTATTGGCATGAGATCCGACTAGCTTCTACCTAGAGAATTCACACCACAATATAGTCTGATTGTGCACAACCTTTTGAAGCCAACAAAAAAAAATACACAGGAATTGTTTTCTCCCCTTTATAATAGATGATAAACTTATGTTATTCTATGTCCAATTAAATGTTCAGTTGCATTTGCACTGAACTATTTTTTTTCTGACTCTACCAGAACAAACCTGTCTCCCATTTTTGCAATGTGAACAGTTGAGAACCACCAAAAAGCAGCATGCACAAGGTGAATAAAGGGCCAGCTTTGTGGCACTATACCATTTATCTGTTTGATCAGACTGCTCTTCATAGTGACAGCGATCTGACAGATTCTGTTAAAGGTATACTGAGAAGTGAAAACCAACCTAGGAAACTGACAGAGAAGCAATTTGGTTGATTTTGTCATCAAAATTCTGCTTCTCTATAGTTCAACTGTGAGATTGTGTGAAAGAAGAGACCAGTGAATGAACAGATCATTGCTTAGCAGTGAGTTTATTTGTCAAAAGCCACGTTTGTGCGTGCAGGTAACACACAAACATGCACAGAGGATTGGCATTGAAAACCGCTTACAATCAAAATGACCACTGAAGGTTTAGCTCAATGCTGTGTATGCAAGTGTGGATCTGAGTGGGACTTTACTAGCTGCATGTTAGATAATATAGACAAGCTTATTTTGAGCAGTGCAGTGATGTGAAACACATTTCAAAGTGAGCAGTAATATTGCTACACTTGTGCTCTAAACTCGTGACCCAACTCTGTTTATACCATATCAAACCTGTATGATTTTCTTTCTTCTGTGAAATAATGTTCAGGATTCTGTTTTCCAAATAAAGAAAGTGGATGATGATGATTTTTGCTGTCAAGCTCAAAGGACACAAATGTACCATAAAGTAGTCCATCCATACAACTCATGCATTCTGTCTAATCCAAGGCTTTAGATTTTAGTCTTCCCTTCCGCCATACAGAGCAGCTCTCAAATCTCAGGTTTATCATACTAGCAGAGAACACGAGAACCAGTATTGTTTGGGTTCCACAACATCAAATCTAAAGGCGACGATTATGAATTTAACAAACTTTTTAAAAGTTGACAACATAAAACATCAAATTTCATCATGTGGAAAAGCATCTGTCGTGTTTCACAAAACAAAGAAAACAATATGAGGTTGGAACAAAATAACTTTCGAATTCTGAAGTTTCAATTTATACGACTATATTGCCAAAAGTATTGGGACACCCCCTTCTAATGAACAGGTTTGACTGCTTTAGTCATTTCCACGAATCTTAACGTTTAAGGGAATTGTGTGCGTCTAATTTTATAGCAACAGTTTGGACAGGACCCTTTTGTTTTATAACATGACAACGCCTCTGTGTTTAAGGCAAGGTTCAAACAGAAATGGTTGATTCAGTCAGTGTTGAAGAACTTGACTAGTGTATACACTATTATTCAGACTGTAGAGTCTGATTGGATAGGCCTTGTAAAATGCCTGTTGCAAAACCCCTAAACACACACACCTGTGGCCATCATTAATGTTGCTGCATTGCTTGGCAACTGTAAACAGCCTAAGGTTATAGCTAATGGACTATATTACGTGCCTGGAGAAATGTTTTTATTATTACATTGTTATAATTATCAGTATTACTAAAGGTGGTTATTTATTGAACATTGGACTCTTTTATCATATTGCTATCGCTGCCACTCTAAAAGCAATTATTAGACTCTGTTCTCTGGAATACCTGATTGTGATTGGTTAACGGCAGCATTCTGTGGTTTGTACATATTTTTCTAATTATGCCAAAGAGAATAACTATTGTCCCAGATAAAAAAAAAATCTTATATCATTCTGCACTCTTTCTTCTCACATAATAAAATGTTTTCAACTTTTCATGTTATTTACATGTTATTTATTTGGTTGGTAAGCATCCAGGAATAACAGTTCTGCTTAGTGTTAGGGGTTCAGTTTGCTATAATGACCAGCTGACTGTACATTATCCCATACTGAGCTATTCTGATTTTAAGACCGTTAAAGATGCTTGCTTTGCGTCAAACCAAAGAGCATCCCATAACCATGGTAAAAGCATTGTAACACATGGCCTCTACTCTAGAATCCTCTTGATGAAATTATCGCATGTTAAGTGGTTTATTTTGCCTGGGCATCACATGCTTCAGCTGAAAACACAAGCCATTACTATTAACATGGATTTGTAGAGCAAAGACATCCCTACACATAATGTAGCAGTGAATTATGTTTTAATCACAGGCTGGATTCAGCACAAAGGCCGACCCCCGTGTTCTGTTTACATTGCGCTGAGATGCATGAACAATCCAATCCACTGTAATACTGAAGTCATCACAAGAAATATGCACCTGCATCAAATAACACCCCCCCCCCAAAAAAAACTGCATTCACACAACTCTCAAACTGCAGGCATGAAAATCTCAGCACAAAGCCCTATTCCACTTTTTTTTCCCTTTTTAAATTAAAGAATCCGATCAATACATCCATCTTTCACGACCGTCAGACTGTCACAGGCATGGAAACAGAGCATTTATACAAGCTCTCCTCAGTGAAGTCCATTTGGATGTGTGTGTGTGTGTGTGTGTGTGTGTGTGTGTGTGTGTGTGTGTGTGTGTGTGCGTGCGCATGTGGTGCGATGAGTATTGCCAGATCATTCTTTCAAAGTTCATCCCTACAAAAAAAAAACAGAGAAAAATAGTTACTGTGAACATCAAAGATACACAACAACAAGATATTATCATACAAAACATTACGAGAGACATGCATACAATATAAACAAAACACATGCAACAATTAGTTTCAGCAATCTTAAAGGTATTGAAGGGTTAGTTCACCCAAAAATGAAAATTAGCCCATGTTTTACTCGCTCTCAAGGCATCCTAGGTGTATATGGCTTTCTTCTGTCAGACGAATCCAATCGGAGTTATATTAAAAAATTGTCCTTTCTCTTCCAAGCTTTATAATGGCAGTTCACTGTAAAAAAAAAAAAAAAAAAAAAGTTGAGCAAACTTAAACATTTAAGGCAACCAGCTTCAGCAGATTTTTGAGTTTTCTCAACTTATTTTTGAAAAAACACGTTTAAGTTCTCTCAACTTTTGATTTTTTTCAGCAGATTTTTGAGTTTTCTCAACTTGTTTTAAGTTTATACAACAAAAAGTTGAACTCAAATCTCCTACAAAAATAAGTTGAGAAAACTCAAAAATCTGCTGAAGCTGGTTGCCTTAAATTAAGTTTGCTCAACTCTTTTTTTTACAGTGTGGGCGGGTGTTTTTTCAACAGTCCAAAAGTAGTCAAATAAAGCGCGCGCATCCATAATAAAACGTGCCTCACACGGCTCCAGGGAGTGAATAAAGCCTCCTGTAGCAAATCGATGCGTTTTTGTAAGAAAAATATCCATATTTAAAACATTATAAACACTTTTCTTTCACTTCCGCTAACTGTCGTAGGCGGAAGCCGTTCCGGTGGATGTCGTAGGATGTAGGCGTAGCGCACACGCCGGTGATTAGTGATGAACGCGGAACATGATTAGTGTTTATAACGTTTTAAATATATATACTTTTCTTACAAAAATGCATCGATTCGCAACAGGAGGCCTTTATTCACCCCCCGGAGCAGTGTGAGGCACGTTTTATTATAGATGGATGCACTTTATTTGACTTCTTTTGGACAGCTGAACAGAAACACCCACCCACTGCCATTATAAAGCTTGGAAGAGCCAGGACCATTTTTAGTGTAACTCCGATTGGATTCGTCTGAAAGAAGAAAGTCATATACACCTAGGATGCCTTGAGTGTGAGTAAAACATGGGCTAATTTTCATTTTTGGGTGAACTAACCCTTTAATGTGCAATACAGGCTGTGTTCAAACTGCATGCAATTTGATTTTCAAATTGCACTGGTCTGCACTTTGCCACTGATGAAACAGGGCTCAGACAGTGGACTCGATATCTGGTGTGTCTATATTGGTTGCTGTAGCCACGATGTAGGCGTCAACACGATGCCAAGATACTTTCTTCTACAAAAACAGACAGTAGAAACTGTCGGTTTAGATGCATTCAATCCAACAAAGAACACATTATTTTACACATTCACATCTACACACTAATGCTCAGCGCTCACTGTATATGACATTACGTACATGTCACAATGGCAGCTGTCTATAACAGGGTGGAAATCTGAAGGGTACATTAGCTGTGCGATTGTGCTGGGGGCAATTACTGGTCTCGCAAATTAAATTGTAATTAACTGAATTAGAATGTATTTTCAGGAACTGTGACTTTCTAAGCTTCTCTTGTTGAGTTTTAAGTGATGTCAAATGACTTTTTTTTTTTTTTTTGTGCTGGAATTGACTCCGATCTGCCTTATTAATCAGATTTGGGCTGCCAGTGTGAACAAAGCCATAATGCCAAATCTGAATAGGTTTTGATGTCTTCATGCTTTCATGTCTCATCATTCAGAAAGCATTTTAGAGGGAAAAAACAAACTCAAGCCCATTCCAGCAGTTAATGGCAAACCAGATATTTAAAACATTATGGTTTTTTTTGTTTGGTCAAATCAGGCTGGTGGGTTAAAGTTAAAAAAAAAAATTTGTGCAGTTGTTCATCATGGTATGGAGCAGCAAAAAAGATGACAAGCGGCAAATGCAGCCTCTGTCTGCTCCGGACCACACCGTTTCACCTGTGCCCTAGAAGAGAGAGGGGACAGAGGACAGGAAATCACTTCCACCTTGACCACTGCTTGTCTTTGTCTGTTAAAGGCACGTAAATCACGCCCATCAGTGGCTTCATTTTGGTACTGCCATCCTCCAATTTGTCATACTGCTCCAGCATCTGGTTCCCTCCTGCTGGCCCAACCGGCAGAATCAGACGCCCACCTGGCTTTAGCTGGTCCAGCAACTACAACACAAACAAACACACAGACATGTGAAGATCCAGATACATGATGAGTAAATGATGACACAATTCTACTTTGTGAATGAATTATTCCTTTAAAGTTATGGCTTAAGGTACAAATATGGCTAGGCATCCAAGTGTATTAGTTATTCAAAGAAAACATACTGCTTGTGGCACTGTGGGAGCTGCGGCTCCGACATGTATGGCGTCATAAGGTGCTTCTTCTGTATAGCCCATTCTTCCATCTCCAACTGCACGCATACAGACAACATTACAGAATAACACAGCTGTTCTGTTCTATTCCTATGGACTGTCTCTGAATCTAAATTTGTCTGATAAATGTCACAACTTTAAAAAAAAAAATCTGAGGAAAAAAAGTCTGAGGAATGGATTTAAATGTGATAAAATATGTGAAATTTTTTTTTTTTAAATATGTAGAAATACATATGCAGTGCCGTGAAAAGGTTTTTGCAATTTTTTGCATATGTCACATTCAAAAGATTCAGATCATCAAACAAATGTTAATATTACACAAAGATAATGCAAGTAAATACAAAATGCAGTTTTTAAATGATGATTTCATTTATTAAGGGATAAAAGCTGTCCAAACCTGCCTGGCCCTACGTGAAAAATTAAATAAATTAGTTAAATCATGAAAGAACTGTGCTGAAACACATTATTTTAGAAAGCTGAGTTATATTTCACTAGCCAAACCCAAGCCTGATTACTGTCAGACCTGTTGAATCAAGAAATCACTTAAATAGAACCTGTCTGACAAAGTGAAGCATGCTTAAAGAGCAACACATCATGCCACGATCTAAAGAAATTAAATAACAGATGAAAAACAAAATAGTTGACATGCATCAGTCTGGAAAGGGTTCTGAAGCCATTTATAAGGCTTCGGGACTCCAGCGAACCACGGTCAGAGCCATTATCCACAAATGGAGAAAACTTGTAACAGTGGTGAACCTTCCCAGGATTCCCCAGCTCCCCAGGGCTGGCCTACCAAAATTACGACTCATCCAGGAGGTCATAAAAGAACCCAGAACAACATCTAAAGAACTGCAGGCCTCACTTGCCTTAATTAAGGTCAGTGTTCATCATTCAACAATAAGAAAGAGACTGGGCAAAAACAGCATCCATGAGAGAGTTCCAAGGCAGAAGCCACTGCTGACCAAAAAGACAACACAAAGGCTCGTCTCACATTTGCCAAAAAATATCTTGATTATCCCCAAGACTTTTGGGCAAATATTCTGCAGGAGAATGTCTGGCCGTCAGTTTGTGACCTCAAGCTCAAGTGCACTTGGGTTATGCAGCAGGACAATGATCCCAAACACACCAGCAAGTCCACCTCTGAATGGCTAAAGAAAAACAAAATTAAGGTTTTGGAGTGGCCAAGTCCAAGTCCAGACTTAAATCCGATTGAGATGCTGTGGCATGACCTTAAACAGTCCTTTCATACTTGAAAACCCTCTAATGTGGCTGAATTAAAACAATTCTGCAAAGAAGAGTGGGCCAAAATTCCTCCACATGCGATGTGAAAGACTCATTGCCAGTTATCTCAAACGCTTGATTGCAGTTGTTGCTGCAAAGGGTGGCACAACCAGTTATTAGATTTAGGGGGCAATTACTTTTTCATGTAGTGCCAGGAAGGTTTGGACAGCTTTTATCCCTTAATAAATGAAATCATCATTTAAAAGCTCCATTTTGTATTTAGTCTGGTTATCTTTGTGTAATATTAAAATTAGTTTGATGATCTGAATCATTCAAGTGTGACAAATATACAAAAAATTTAAAAAACAGGAAGGGGCAAAAAAAAATTCACACCACTGTAAATAGTATTGACCGTTGGCCAATCAAAATCAGCCAAAATTTGGCTGCATACCTAAAAAATTAATACATTATAAAACACAATATATAAAACAGGCAAAAACAATTGTGAGAGACCAAAGATGGGTAAGTAGACCAACCAATGAGTTTGATTCTCCCTGAAGAGATCAAACTAGGGTCGTCTTTCTTTACATTAGTTACAGAATCATCCACAAGCTCCTTTATATGATCAATGCCAATCACCTTCCCCTTCGGCCCAACCTGTAAAACACCACAACACATCCACAGTAATGCACACACTCATCAAACTACTGTCACGCTATGGAGGTCCAAACTGACAGAAGTAAATGAATGATTTTTCATTCAGTGTAGCTCTGAATTAAAGAGATCGTTCACCAAAAAATGAAAATTCTGTCATTAATTATTCACCCTCATGTCGTTCCAAACCCGTAAGACCCTCGTTCATCTTCGGAACACAAATTAAGATTTTTTGATGAATTCCGAGAGCTCTCTGACCCTCCATAGACAGCAAGGATCCTAACATGATCAAGGTCCAGAAACGTAATAATGACATCGTTAAAAAAATCCATGTGACATCAGTGTGTAAAAAATGTTAAATAATCCATGTGACAACAAGCTACGAGAATACTTTTTGTGCGCAAAGAAAACAAAAATAATGACTTTATTCAACAATTTGTCTCCTCCGCATCACCCTACGTGCAACGTATGTACGCGGATACACAAAAAAAAAAATTTATGCACAAAAAGTATTCTCATAGCTTGGTAAAATTACGGTTGAACCACTGATGTCACATGGACTATTTTAACGATGTCCTTACTACGTTTCTGGACCTTGATCGTGTTAGGATTCTTGCTGTCTATGGAGGGTGAGAGAGCTCTCGGAATTCAACAAAAATATCTTAACTTGTGTTCCGAAGATGAACCAAGGTCTTACAGGTTTGGAACGACACGAGGGTGAGTAATTAATGACAGAATTTCCATTTTTGGGTGAACTATCCCTTTAACTTAATTCAACATCCATATGCAATAACAAAATTTATTTTTAATTGATTTTTCTTTCCCACTGCAGGAACTACATTTCAGAAATTTCAAAGGAACTACTCATTTTTTGCATATAAAAACTTGGAGGTGCTGTAGCCTGTGATTGGTTGGATGCACATGCTGAACAAACCAAAGAAAAGAAGAGTCATCCGCTTCCATAATGTAAACAGACTTGCTCTAACTGTTACTAAGAGGATTGGGCTAATTTTATACCACTAAATATGGAGAGGCATTCCGACAAGTGGACAGACAGCGAGGTGCAAGCCTTATTAAGCTTTTTCCTCAATGGAGTAAATCCACAGAGATTAGGTCATCAGTACAATGACTGTGGTTTCAGCAACTGTGCCTGTACCTTTAGCTGTCTTTTTAACTGAATAAGTTAAGCTGAACCTTAACAATCTTTTTAGGTGTATAGTACTAGCATCACAGCTGCTAAAAAGATTTTACCCTTTGTGTATGTGTTTATTTATGGTGTGCAAAAGGTGCAATGATCATCTGAAAAATGTAGTTCCTTGTTGCTTGTACAACTATTATAATAAAGCCAAGAAAGTAAAGTACCGATCAATTTTCTTCTTGTTTTTGCTACTGTATCGTGTGCAAAAACAATGTCAGAAAAAATGTCAGAACTGCAGTACGTCACCACACGGTTACCAGTGTTGATGAGAACGCAAGAGGAAAAAGTCTCTTCAGGTGTGTAGTTCCTCTTTAGAGGTCTTCCAGGTAGTCTCTCTTGTGCAGTACCAGAACTACATGCCAGAATATGTATGCATTTGTATGAAATTATTTCTAGAATTAATCAAATGTACCAAAATAAAAATAAAAAGGAAAATAATAAAAGACTCCAACTTACTAGACTTCACAAATAAAAGAAAAAAGAACCCAAAAATATAAAATTACAGGAATAAAGAATTGTGTGTTTTTTTAAAGAAAATCATTAAGAAAATAATAAAAATATAAATGAGTGCATTCAGAGGGCAGTTGCATAAACATAGCAACTAAGCTAAGACCTTAAGAACTAGTTTGATTAACTATCAGTTAAACAAGTGTCAACAGATCAGTCTTACTTTTTGGATTCAAATTAGACCAATCTATCTTTTCATGTAACTGGCTTTAAAAAGTTATGACCAGTCTTAAAGAAAAAAAAGAAAGAAAGAAAGATAGATGACTACGTTTTAAGTCTCAGCAGTATATGCAACCTGCCACAGGGCTAAATTCTGTGAAAACCGAAAAAATTTAGGTCTTAAAAAAAGATTTTCTCCTCCGTATCAGACACACTGTTTAACTGTTCTAACGTACAAAAGTAATTCATATGTCATAATTGTTTGCATGCCATTACTCTACATTTAATACGACAGAACTGTGAAAATCCTAAGCAATCCCATGTTTGCGACTGGCAGTGAAGAGACTCACCATTCTGGCGAAGCAGACGGACAGGATTCCGGAGCCTGATCCCACATCCAGAGCCTTCGCTCCTTCATACAGGTGATCATGGAGGAGCTCTAGAGCATACGCGTGCTACAGCATACAGATTAGCGTTCATCAGCGCCTACCTCAAACAGGCCAGTAACTGCTATCCCAAATGCAGCTAAAGCAATTTTAACTTACCATATGTGGTGCACTGATTGTTGCTTGGTAACCTGCACAAAATTACAAAAAAAGACTTTCATCCCAAAGAGAAAACACATCAACAGAATCACCAGAATTCAGCATTGTGTCTAACATTGTGTCTACATTGGAACCAGAAGACATCACTTTGCTTTGCAATCAGCTTAAAGATGTCTAGACTGGATAGAAGAGGATGTAGCTTCGGATGTCAGTTCGAGACTATTCCAATGAATTAATCAAATCCTTTTGTTTCAGACAGAGAGGGAAAATAAAGTGGCTGGTGTAGGATTGCAAAGCAGCAAAAACAGAAACCAGGAATTTTGTCTCACTAAGCTTTGGCCACATAAGACACCTGCATTGTGCCAACAAATTAATAACTCTGGACTGGAGCTTACCTATAGATTGTGGCGAGTCCATGTATGGGTTACATCTGGAGAAGTGGGCACGGTCTGTGGCCAACATAACTTCATACACACGGTCTGATTTAATGATCCCATTTTCTGGACACAAAAACACAAACACATTCAAACTGATGGCTTAACACCATTGTAATATACAATATATGATGTACAAACTTTTCTAATATCAGTTCCAAGAGAACCTTTACTGGGAACCTTATTTGCAGCTTCACAACCCTTGTTCATTGTATGAAAAAGATCAGCGTTAATAGTCTTCAAAATATCTCCTTTTGTACTCTAAAGACGAAGGTTCTTAATCTGTTTCTGTTTTGTCAGTCAATCATTCATTAACAATTATGCATTTGGCAGACAATTTATCCAAAATGACACTGCATTTTTCCTAGGAAATGTCATGACCATGGCACTGTTAGTGCCACGCTCTACTTATTGAGCATAATACACACATATGTGACCCTGGAGCACAAAACCAGTCTTAAGTCGCTGGCGTATATTTGTAGCAATAGCCAAAAATACATTGTATGGGTCAAAATTATCGATTTTTCTTTTATGCCAAAAATCATTACGATAGAGATCATTACGGCAGAGATCATGTTCCAT
>JAFVLL020030810.1:38547-100308 GCA_021397915.2 Tor tambroides | reverse complement strand
TTCTGCCACTGTACCATTGTTACCGTTAGTGTTACTACAGTAAAACTATGGTAAATGTGGGTGATTTGTGGATTGAAACGTCTTCTAACTGGATCATTGTTGCACTGTTTCTGCATCAGTGTTGATGAGAATAAGCTCCGATTTATTTGGCTTTAAACTAGTTTACATTAAAGAGACGTGATTTGTACTTGAGAACTGCGCTGAACTCGAGTGCTTCTTACTGGATTTCACAGCGTTGTTTAGCGCGTGATCGCGACTGGTCACTGTAATAAACGCATACGCTCTAAGCTCGCGCTGCGCTGTTTTCTTTTGAGGCGAGCGGATAAAAGGTCAGTGTGGCGCGCAGTTCAAACGAGTACCGCTATTTTGTTCCGCTTTTGACACGTTTGGCGTTTAACATATCTATCATGCACAACAGAGTGACAATGACTGTCAGTTAGACTAAATGTCTTTTATACCGTGTGTTTGGTAAACCCCCGCGCTGCAAACACCTCAAACACACAGAATAATGCAAGTGGGCATTTTTAATTGTTTGTTTATTTTTGTAATCGCGGCTTTGAATGATTATGTAATCGTGGCATCCATAATCGTAATCGCGATTAGAAATTCGATTAATTGTGCAGCCCTATAAATATGCTCTCCTGGGCTCCATAAAGTTTAAAGACAGTTATGCCTGTTGGATATGTTCATGAGCAGGCTCACCCAACTATACTAGATAGGGCTTATTACATAGATTAGAGAACAATTTGTTTTTCATAAATGCAAAAACTGATAAAATTATCAGAAACATCTGATATTGGCTCAATATGACATACAACAAATTAGAATTAGGGTCATAAAGCTTGTTGAATCATTTCTCAAAAGGTGCTTGAGGGTGTATGTCTGTCAGTGATATGAGTTTGGTGTAAAGTGTGGTGAATTAAATTTTCTCTGGCACGCGATGGATTTCTTCAGACAACCATGCGTTAAAATTCCTCAGTAAACGGCCCTGACGAGTTTGGTACATCCTGCTAAGCTAGCATTCCAGATATGATCGGCATAACCTGTGTGCGACCAAGTGCACCTGGCATGCTTAAAAATCAGAATGAGGCTGAGGTCTGTGTCTAATAGTTTTGGTTTTAAACTTTTAATAGGAAAATCTTTCCTTCAAAAAGACATGCTTGCCCGTTTAAATATTACCGATATCACACTGATTTCATGCTGTCACACAAGTCTGTTCATTTCTAGTTCAAATTAAAATTCACCAATCTTCAAACTAGAAATGAAGTCAAAGTAATACCCACATTGTGCTAATACTTTCATAAAATGGATCTGGTACAAGCAACAGAGCAAACTCTCCTAAAAATATGACATAAACAACAGGACATGTGGCCTTGACCAAAAGCTACATCCGCTGACACATGAGTGAGCAGTGTGACAACAGGAATCAGATGATACTCCCACTCACAGCTCATCCAAATAATCGGCAATGAAAATAAAAAAAACATGGGTGCATCCCTAAATAACATCTATTACAATGGATTATTATATTTAATTTACTGCAAATAAAAAAAGGCTGGAAGGGATAGAGCTAAAGTCTGTTCAAAGGGTTGGACTGTCTCAGTGTCTTGGAACACATACTTTTAACAACCCATGATGTCTGGAGTTTTCGTATTTACTGGAAACAAATCAACATAAAATTAAGTATGGTGTCTACCTTTACTAAGGTCCATTAATAATAAATTAAAGTAAGAAATCAATTGGCTGTATATTACTCTAAACAATATGTTGTCATCCTTGGGGTCGTGATGCCCATCCAAAAATGGAGATGGGCATAAAGGAGATTTTTATGACCTGTTCATACACGCATGAACATACATATTTTTTAAGCATATTTTTTAATATCATGTGACACTGAAGACTGGAATTCAAGCTGAAAATTCAACTTTCTCAGGCATAAATTACATTTTGAAATATATTAAAATAAAAAAAACATACATTTCAATTTACAATGTCACAATATTACAGTTTTACTGTATTTTTGATCAAATAAATGCAGTTTTGGTGAGCATAAGAAGCATCTTTAAAAAAATATTAAAACATCTTACTGTCCCAAACTTTTTAACAGTATTGTATGTAAAATATCCAGTTATTTTGCACCTGAAATACAATAGGAAATGAAACAATATTTCTGTAAATACACAGAAGAGTCACTGACTTAGCAGGCAAAAACTGCTGATATCGTCTGTTTGCACTAATTTGTGCAAAGCAGGATTGAGCACTAGTTTGCATTAGGACTATACGATTCAAATTGAACCTACCTAAAAACATATTGTAGGCTGTAGACCAAAAAACACGCTTGATTCTTATTTCCTTTACAAGGATGTGATTGTAATCTCTCATAATATAGAGCCTGTGACAATAAATGGAGCAAACACAATAGCTAAACAAACTGTTGTCAAATCAGTAAAGAAACCTTCCAAACAAACACACTCCGCTTGAAACAAAAGTCATGTTCACCAACTCACTTTTAACAAAAAACTTGCCCTCCCTTAACCGACATAATGAAAACACCAAGGGAAGCAAAATAGCACTGAGGGGTTAGCGCTCATGTGAATAACCTTTTGGCGCTGGCAACACGGCTTCCACTTTCCAGAATAATTAAATTTGGTGTGCTTTGTGACCACGTATAAAGGCTTCCCTTTGCCAAGCGGCAGGCCTGGCTTCGGCCATTGCATAACAGAGCCTGTAAAGAATAAAAAGAGAGCCGCTGGGGCCTGGGGATGGAGGGAGGGAAGACACGTGGGAAATGCTGCCTCCATTGGGCAGCTTTGTCTGGGGCCGATCACGGGCAGAGTCCCTCAGGCATTAGTGTACGCATGCCTGACATTGCACTCATTCCACAGTCACAAAAGCCTCCCCACAGAAACTACGCTGGAGCAAGTGGACGAAGGAGATCTGACTCTTAGGGAGTCACCTTAAGAAACCACACAGCGGACAGTCTATACGGCAAACGGACGCAGGCGATATTCGCTGTTTACCCGACTATTGTTTTGCTGAGGTGAAGCGCCCTTCCTGCCACAAAGACCCTCTTGTAAACTACAGCACTACAGACAATACCAAAAACATTATATAAAAAGACCTCTTTTATATTATTGAGATTAAAGATAATGTTCTCAAAAGAACGTCAGGGATGAATTCTAAAATGTAGACTACTTTTTTGCACATCCAGCACTGAGGTTTGCCACTCGAATTGCAGTCATGTGACATTTTCAAGCCATGACAGAAAAACAATACCACAGAATAATTTTGCACTCTTTTTCGATGGAAGTCACGCCCACCTAAGAATGATAAAAACTTTACAGGTACATTCTAAATGACAGATTACCAAAAAAACATCACCACACAAACAGGCACAAAGAGGGTTTAAATCTTCAGCATTCTGTTGTGTGTTTTGGATTTCAATGAAGGATTTCATTATCTATATAACAAAAAAGTACTAAATGGTAACATGCAGTTAAGAAGAGTGGGGCAGGTGCTGGAAGATGGCCCTGTTTCACAGAGGAGCTCAAGTGGTTTCCCAGGTGACTGACCAGTGAATTCACACACTGATTCCAATTTTCACTACAAGCCGTCACCGTGCCTGAAAACCTCAAACTCATGTTCATTGGTGCACAGTTGATGCTCAAACAAGGCGGTCGTGTAAAACATCATGGCCATGATCAGCTTTATTTCCTGTGAATATTTTATCTTTTTGAACATAAATTCAATTCAAACTCAGACGAACAATGAAAAACATGGTAAAAAAAAATTACATTAAATGTCTATAAATGCAAGTTGAATCAAAGCTGAAACTTCAAGAATTATGGATAAGACTTTTCATAGTGAATTCTATTCTGCTCTAATGCTCTATCGCCTTGTCTGCCCTTAAGAAATGACTGTACTTTAATAAGATGAATAGAAATCAAGATCTGATCATCTCTGTTTCTCTGTTAGAATATGTTTATGTATATAAATTAGCCCAATATAATATAATAAGCTGATAATTCATTTTCCACAGATGTTAATTTTTTAATTGTAAATTTGCATCTCCATCTCAACTTGAAATAAGTTCTTTCTTTACTGTCAAATTTTGATGAGACAATACTAAATATGATCAGCACTTGCACTTTTTGGTAAAATAAAATAATTATTTTAATTAACAAAGAAGGTAACAAAGAACAAAATGTGTATAAGCTGTCTTTAAAGCTGACCCCTAGACTAGACTAACCTGTTTTGGGAAAACAACAGTCAAACTTGAGCGATACATTCAATAATAGACTTATCGTTTTGTAATGTATACTTAAATTAAAGATCATTGTGAAACTACAAATATAGTTTAGGTACAGACAGGCCACATAAAAGCACAATCAGAGGCATTAATAAAACAATAATATAGTGCATTAATAACTCTGATGCTTGATTCACAAGTTCCACTGTGGATACACTTCTTGTATTATTTTCAACTATTTTGACTTGGCGACAGAAAACGAGGAGGAAAAGTGAGAGAGGAAAAGGGAGAGAATGTCATGAGACCGACTTTAACTCATGTCACCCACATGAGCGCCCCGGCCAGTTCAACGTGTTGTCCTCACACGTCCACCTCAACATCAGCTGGATAACTCCTTACCGCTCTCCTGACATGAAAATATAAGATTTCTCAGACCCTAATCAGCTTCACATTACAAAAGCATGTCACATGACTTTGTCGAGGGGAGCCTTCAAGCAGATCAGGTTTTTCTTATCTAGATTCATTTCAAGCTACCCCATTCCTTCTCTTGAAAAGGAGAGGAAAAGTGGAAGGAGGGCATGAAAGATGCTTTTGAGTGAAAATGAAATATGAATGTAACAAGAGCAATAACGCAAAAGCAAAAGACATTCAATTTGTGTGGGATGTTGCAGCGTCCATGACTAAGACAGCGGTGTGATGTTAAAGGGTTAGTTCACCCAAAATAAAAATTCTGTCATCATTTACTCACCCTCAATTTGTTCCAAACCTGTATAAGTTTCTTTCTTCTGCTGAACACAAAAGAAGATATTTTGAAAAATGTGGGTAACCAAACAGTATCTGGTCCCCGTATTTTTCCCACACTATGGAAGTCAGTGGGGACCACCAACTTTTTGGTTACCCTCATTTTTCAAAATTTCTTCTTTTATATTATACAAAAGAAAAAAATCACACAGATTTAGAACAACTTGAGGGTGAGTAAATGATGCAATTTTAACTTTTGGGTGGACTGTCCCTTAAATGACAATGACAAAAAAGTAGATTCAGTCATTAAGAGGTTAAAATAATGTTTTACTCAAAATACTGCAAAAAGTATTTATTGTTATTAATTTAAAAATACGTAGACATTAGTGTTGAAAATATAATCCAAATGATCATTTCTCAGCACACAGACACCATAAAATGAGAGTCGTACAATGACTGCCTTTGAGGTGGTGATCTGCTTGCTCATTGTTTTGACAGAAGTGACCATACAAATTAAGATAAAACCATGTCAGCTACCCTAAAGGCAGCAAATCCCCTCTATTTAATTTACACAAGGCTTCTAGTTAACTCATGTCTAAATGACTCGGGCTGAAAGGCTGGTTTCTCTGCTGGTGAAAATACAGACCTCACAAAGCACATCCACACTGCTTTCCCAGCGGCCCAACTAGCATTCCATACATATTTGCACATGGAACTCTTGGAACTACAGTTCAATTCTCTCTTTCATTTGAACACTGTTTACATTATGCGACCACTTTTAAAAAAATAAAGGGGGAAAAAAGACATACTTTTAATAACTAGTAATAATAGTAATGTGCTTTGCATTTCTGTGATTTCTTAAGAATACTGAAATAATAGTGGAAACTGTTTCCTCTTGATATTCTAAATTCTGAATTATTCGAGCTTACTGCCAAGAGAGCAGCACACATTTTATGATTTTTTTTTTTGTTGTTTTTTTAAAGAGTATTCTATCTTGGCCCTGTGCTAGATTTGTCTTGCAAGCTATCTAGATTTAGCCAACATGGCTAATGAGGGAAATTATATGGGTCACACAGGGGTAAATACCAATGTGTATCTTTTATAATTGACTGACAACCATTAGTAGCTAAATTGTACAACAATGGTAATGGGGGATCTAAATGTAATCTAATCTATAGCATATAAAACAACATTCCCAAAACTTAATACAGTCATAATGGTTATTCCTCACCTTCTAAATAGTCTTAACAGAACATTCACTGATATAGATAATGTTGCTCTCACAGCTCAGCATCTGAGAGAAGATTTCATTTAATGTAAAGATAAGTGTTATTCAATTTTATTCTCTTTTTGAACACCTGGGACATGTTTAATACCATCCACCTGTATCAAATGTAGGGACAACATCAACAACAAGGTTGTTACATACAAATCGCAAAGCGTTTCACAGGAGATTTTTTTTTCCAGGTGAGTAGTTACTGAAGTGCAATCCAGAAAGCTAACATATTATTTACAGCTCATGTGATAGTAAATTGGCATGACAAGCCCAAAGAAAGAATAAACAACCAGCCATGTTACACTGTGTCAGCTCTGGACTGTGGAATGAAAACACTTCCATTCCTAACTGTGCAACTTCCCTCGTTTCTTAATCATCACTTCAATCTGAGCCCCCGCCCTCTACAACAAACAATCACCAAACTTCAGTCAGTAAAGCATGCAGCACCTCTCCCGGTCACTTTTACCTGTCTCTGGGATCGATCCATGAAGTTTGTCGAGTGTTGTGGTCAATATAAAAGACTCTGCCATCATAATCCCTGGCTTCCTCCCAGCCCGGGGGCAGCGGCAGCTCCGAGCTCTCTCTCCGCTTACAGCTGCTCACCCACGGCATAGCGCTGCTGGGACGCTAGGGGGGTCTTACCCCCTGCCTTTGCTCCAACAACAAATATATCGCAACTTTCTACTGCATTACAAATGTTTAACTCCCATCGACTCTCGGAAACAGAAAACTTCACGACGAAGAAACAAACGTGGGTCAAATCGACACAGGCAGTCCTGCATCCAACTTTTCCAAAAAGTTTTGCGGCACTCTCATGACTCTGTGCGTCGATCCTCCATGTTTGACTCTATCTACCATCTTTCATTCCACACTGTCCATATTCGGACAGGCTCATTTGCATAAGCACCGCCCATATGCTTACGTATATGAAAGTAAGCCAATAGTGGCGCTCGTATGATTTTGGGATTGTTGTTGATGGAAGTGGATGTAGTTTATACATACACACATATGTACATTTTAAGAATTATTGATAAATATAATTAATCAAAGCAACGACTATCTCATTGGACTCATGAATCCATTTGAATTAAATTAGAGGATTTAAAAAATAGATAAGATATATTTTAATTTTGTTTAGATTTTGTTAGAACACTGGTCTCGTTTAGGATAAGGGCGTATTAAGAGAAAAAAGTTCAAAAAGTAGCCTACTCATAACTTAGGCTACATTTTTCCTCTTTGTGGTAAACTGTTGCAGTCTCTGTCTGAATATTTTTCAGGAATGTGAAAATACCGTTTTTACCTTATCACAGAACCCCAAACGCTTCTTACTCGAATTAGTTTTCATTTTTAGTATAAGAGCGCCATCTAGAGATGGCAACTTCCAGTATTTTCCTACATGACGCAACAGCTGTAGATATTCAGGGGAGGAAGTGACCCTCTCTGTGAAATCCAGGCTGAAGTCTCAATATCTAATTATGAGATAACAAGCATTAAAGTTTGATTTCAACCATTAATTTCACTATGATATCGATCTTTGACATGGTCTTACTCAGTCAATATTAAAGATAGCAATGTTACATTTTCACAGAATGTTCTTTACCTTATGAAGTATGACTTTATGTAGAAAACAGTAAATCACCATAAAAATGGCTTTAGCCGTGTTTTCACAGCCAGGGTCACTGGTATGATCAACAGTAAATGTGTTTAGTTTGTTGGTGTTTGCTCATCACGTGAAGACTCTCTCTCTCTTTCTTTCTCCTTTTTTTAAAGTTGTCAAATCAATTTGTTGTCAAATCAATATTGTGAACATTTTTAGTGTTAAAAGTTGCATTTATGGATGGATGGATTGATTGATTGACCTTTTTTTTTTCTTTCTTTTTTTTTTACATCAACCTGCCCTGACTGGGACTACAGATATAGTAAATTAGCCATTTGCAACCCTGGCTAAATCTGGCACATTTTACATTGATTTCATGTGTTAATGTGTATTGTCCCTGAATGAATGAAGGAATTTAACCTGTATTTTAAGCCTATTCAGTCACTGACATACTGTACTGGCTTACCTTAGTTATACACACTTTAAAACCTTTACTTTTTTCAATATAAATAATTAAATAAATCATTGTAGTCCCCACGTTTTATTTTTTCAATGATCTAACTTTTAGCATATAATTGGCTTCCGACACTAAAGATCAAACCTCTGTTATTTATTAGAAACGCCTTGGCCACTCCTTATCTCACTATTTACTGTAGGATGAAATAAATCTAACTTTTGTTTTCCTATACTCCTCCTCATCCGTTTCCATTTCTAATCACGCTATTTTAACACATCAAGCTACTCTGTGAAAACATTACAAAGTTACAAACTGATGCACTTGCCTGTGTATGCTGTAGTTTAAAGTCTACATTTCGTCAAAACAATTTAAATGTCATCATAAATAAAAAATATATTCTGACTGGAACAATGTGTAAAATATTAGAAATATTAGTTACCAGATGTAACTTTACAGCTCTCTAATAGTTTTCATAAATAAGCTCAATATCCATTATCAAGTTCAAGCAGACATTTAAAGGAATAGTTCACCTAAAAATGACAATTCAGTCATAATTATTGCACCCTCATGTCGTTTCAAATATCAATTTGTTTCTTCTATGAAACGCAAAAGGAGAAGTTTAGAAGAATGCTGATGCATACCCTTTTTCAAAAATGAATTGTGACCAAGGACTTTTACATTCAACTAAAGAGAAAGATCATGGGTGTGGAATGAGAACTATTTTTTGACTAAGAAAGCTTTTTTTTAAAAAAAATTATATTTAATTAAATAAAATCACAAAATCACATATCTGACTTCAAATGTTGGTAACTAACTGTAATCAACATCATTTTCAGACAAAGTCTGAAATGTGTGTGTATGTTAATTATGTGTTTGTTGAGAGCCAATTATGTGTTTGTGGAGAGCCACTATATCGCGTCACAGATTTCTTCTTTAGCCTCCTACTAAAATACGTGGCATTCTGTAAGTCTGTCTCAACACAATTTCACAAGCTGCAGAAGCCAGATCTCAAACCAAATGAGACAGCCTCACGCTTCAGGTAACACTCTTTTCCTTGAATAATTGATTCATTTTTATGTGTAGCAAGATAGTGACATGAGTATCAAAGACAATGTTTTCTTGCACAAAGTTTATTGCACTGACATATTTGTACAATATGTCAAAAACAGTTTTTGTTAGATACTACAGATGAAAATGATTTTGCAAGTGATATGTGACCCTGGAGCACAAAACCAGTCATAGCACGGGTATATATGTAGCAATAGCCAAAAATACATTGTATGGGTCAAAATTATAATTTTTTCTTTTATGCCAAAAACCATTAGGATATTAAGTAAAGATCATGTTCCATGAAGATATTTTGTAAATTTCCTACCATAAATATATAAAAACTTAATTTTTGATTAGTAATATGCATGGCTAAGAACTTCATTTGGACAATTTTAAAGGCGATTTTCTCAGTATTTTGATTTTTTTTGCACCCTCAGATTCCAGATTTTCAAATAGTTGTATCTCGGTTATCCTAACAAACCATCCATCAATGAAAAGCTTATTTATTCAGATGATGTATAAATCTCAGTTTTGAAAAACTGACCCTTATGACTGGTTTTGTGGTCCAGGGTCACATATTATAAGACCTCTGAAGTTGAAAAAAAGGTGCTTCTTGCTCAACTTTCCACTCAGAAAGGTTGGAGAATTGTTTCACAGGTAACGTCTGAAGCTACATTGAAAATCTGGCTTTCAAAATCTAATTTAAAACTTGAAATTAGCAGGAAAACATTTTTAATGTTTCTGTAGCTCAGCTGTTAGAGCATGACAATAACAATACAAGGTTGAGGGTTCAATTCCCAGCGAAAGATTTACCCTGAATAGAGTGGAAGTTGCTTTAGTTAAATGTGTAAATAAATTAATGTGAAAGGAAATGTTTAAGATTCTGCATTATTTCTAAGAGATCAAATAATTAAAGTTGTGACATTGATCTGTACAGATGGCCAGATTCAATCACTTCATGATCTCACACCATGCTGGGTAAATGAAATGAATCATGAAAGTTTCTATACTTGTGGAACATGTCAAATTCTCAAATTCATGTTCATTTTTAACTTCTCCCTTCAGCATTTTGTTTATAGTATAATTTGGAATGAAAAGCAATTAAAAAAGAAAACATGCTAAATAGTTAAAATAAAATGAAATAAATTAAAATAATAAAATAATAAAATAAAATAAGGCAGATAACTTTTTTCTTTTATAGCCCTCACTGCAAATTTTTATTTCTCCAATTAAAAAATAACAATGGAGGAGTTATAGTCGGCAGGCATCAAAGATCCCCGGTTAGGTACACATTGCATATTTGGCGTGCTCTCCTTTGCATCAAAGAATAGACTGCCAGGCACTTAGCAGAGCTTATCTCTCACCCATTCGTTCCTTGAAAAAAACTCAATAAACAGTGAAAATGTTCCTTTCTCTTTTCCCCATGGCAACCCCTACGGCAAGTGTTGTTGCTGATAGCAGGGAAACCAAATGAAAAGATACAAACAAACTGTAATGACGTAGTAAACCCATCAGTTTGTCCCTTGAAAATGACAACAATCAGAATTTAATGGCATCCTGTCTACAGTTTAATGGTATCCTGTGTGGCCTTTGGTCTCCTCCTGAGACCAGGGTTTGAATAAAAAGAATCTCTCTCTCTCTCTCTCTAGGATCCTAGAGGGCAGGGCCTAAAGTTTGAGTACCCTCTCTCCCCATGTGCACATTTCCTCTACCTCTTATGCTCAGATGATGAGTGCCTCTTACTGAAGACCGACGGACTGTGAAGAACCTGCAAGCAGAACTCTACAGTATCTGGATCCAAGGTGCTACCTCTGTTCTTCTCGCTCTCTCCTCCATTCCTCTCTCATTCCTTCTCATCGAGAGGAGGTTCTCGAGGTGCCAGCCAAACCTGAGGGCCGTCGGACCCCAAGAGGTAACCATGACAAACCCATGCACGGTGTTTCTGGAGTTGCTTGGGATGCTGATCGGGACGGGCGGCTGGTTTTGTTCATTGGCGGCCACCATCATGCCTCAATGGTTGTCACTTTCTACTGAACTAATGGGCATGGAGAGCTATGAACAAGGGCTTTGGGAGGCCTGCGTGATCCAGGAGGTTGCTGGGACAGAGTGTCGCCCCTATGACACTATCCTAGGCCTCGAACCCAAGTTTATGCTGGCCCGTGTTCTGATGTGCGTTTCGGATGCCACATGTCTTCTCGGACTTCTCCTCGCCATCCCTGCCATGAGTCAGATCAACTGCTGTAAGAGCGAGGAAGGATGGAGGACCAAGCGAGGTTTGAAGATCACGGCTGGTGTGTTTTTATGCATCGCTGGGTTGTTTGTGCTTTTTCCCGTCTCCTACATCGCTCACGATATTGTAATTAAGTTCTTTGATGAGACCGTACCTCACGTGGTGCCACGTTCAGAGTTTGGGGACGCACTGTTCATCGGCTGGGCTGCAGGACTTCTTGACATTGTGGCAGCTGTGCTGTTGTTTGCCTCTTGCTCTGACTCAAGAGACAGTGAACCACATCTAGTGTATCACCATCAAAGGCAGGAGATCAGAACTATCGATGGTTCGAGAAAACGCACTGAGTATGTTTGAAGTACTTTTGTTGTGTAATGCCTATTAATGTTGATGGAGCAGGAAAAAAAAACTTTTGGATAATATCTTCTGGAAATTTTTTATACTTACATTCAGTGTATCCATCAATCAAACTCTTGAAACAGGTAAAGCATTATTACGATGCATTTATCCTTTAATATCTGAGTAGTCTGTTTGATTATTTGTATTATCAGTAATGCATTATTATTGAAAAGTTGCCAATATGTTTTCAATTGCTTTAATAGAAATGTAGTGATTGAAAAAAAAAGACAACAGTAATTTTTTTCTTGGCATTTTGCGGAATTTTGTTCACAGATATTGTATGCTTTAATATACATATTATATATACATATAACTAGTATAGAAAAGCGTAAAGGTAAGATTTTGGTCTTCTTTATTTAGTGTGCATTTGTGCACTGTACATCTAGTACTCAATGCCACCTTCAAAAGTACTTCTCAATAGGAAGGATGTATCCTGGCAAGTCTGCATATCTCGGCTGGAAAAGTCATCAGGCCACAAATGATTTTAGAGAGGAAGACATGTTTTCTTTTGTTTTGTTGTAAATGTATCACATAATGCTAAACTATGCATAGTGTTAACCACTGGAAGACCACAGATGGTTGTCATTACATGTACTGCATTAATAGAAAGTCAGGTAATATAGTGTGACCATATTTTAGTTTCCAAAAAAGAGAACAGTGGGGGCAGGATGCGTGGGTGGGGTGGGGGGATTGGCATATCCCATCCCATATCCCATATCAAAACTCTAAATATGTAATTTCTTTACCTAAAATATATATTTTACAGTCACAGTTATGCAGATTGATCATAAACACAGCTAAAAGGCATGTGGCCATCTTTCACAAAACTTAACATCTTGCACAGTTTTATCATAGGTAGAATGCAAAATGTTTCAACACAAACATCTCAGTCAAACGCATTTTATGCAATATTTCAAATATTTAACCCATGGAATGTGGAAAAACAAAATGCGAATTTGGCAACCCTGCATCCAACACAAGCTGCAGGAGGCAGATATGACCCAGCCAACACAACCATGTGGGACCCATAGGGGAGGGGTTGCAACTGGGCTGATACATGGGGCCCACATGGGCTACCCAACTGGGACCCAGCTAATTTGAAGATGTAAGATACGCTCCCTTTATAACAGTGTGGCATGATCGCGAGATCGAAAGTTAAAGTGAACAGCGAGCGCTGCTCATTCAAAAGAGATTTAAATACTCCACATATGATAGCGGCTCCCTGATGCGCGAAAATGATAGCCTATGCAATATTATAATGTTTGCTTGCGCTGGCGGTAATGGTCAGAAATTCAGCTGGAGCGGCATTCAGAAAACAGCCCTGCGCAGGGCTCTAATACAAAAACGCACACAATGAATTCCGACTGCAGAAAGCAAAAGCTGAATCAAAAAGCTGACATTTTGGGCGATTTAAAAATCCCGGTCGGACGCATTTTTTTAGGCCCAAAAAGAGGACGGGGAAAAGAGGATGTATGGTCACCCTAGGTTATATAAAGATTTTTAATATAAAGTATTCTCCAAATTAGAATTATAACAAGTGTCTCATATTAGCGTTTAAATTCTACGCAGGACTGTAAAACTGAAGCCTCAGAAGGATTGGACGAGGAAGGACGCATCCTTACTAGGATGCAGCCTTCCGCTTGAGAAACAGCCATTGTTTTGAGACCTTTGTTTGTAAACAGCACCTGGAAATCAGCTGGTACTAATCCAGAATACTGTTGAATTTAGTAAGAAATAAAAGATGCTTATTTACACATATTTTTATTATGCAATATATGGAGGAATTGTAACATTTACAGTGAAAAACATTCAGTAGTATGTATGTATATATATATATATATTTTTTTTTTTACTTTTAAGCAATGATTACTTTGAAATGAGCTCTTATTTGAGATAGTTTATTATTATACTTTATTTTACTAGTGTTACAGTTGTTAGGCTTTATTGTTTTATAAGTCTATAATAATACAGCTACACTACCAGTCAAAAGTTTCTGAACAGTAAGATGTTTAATGTTTTTAAAGAATTCTCTTCTGCTTACCAAGCCTGCATTTATTTGATCCAAAATACAGCAAAAGCAATATTGTAAAATATTTTTACTATTTAAAATAAATGCTTTCTATTTGAATTTTAAAATGTGATTTCAAAGCTAAATTTTCAGCGTCTTTACTCCAGTCTTCAGTGTCACAAGATCCTTCAGAAATCATTCTAATATGCTAATTTGCTGTTCAAGAAACATTTATTATTGTTATTGTTATTATCAATATTTAAAGCAGTTGAATACATTTTTTCAGGATTCTTTGATCCAAAAGATCAGCATTTATCTGAAATTAAAAGCTTTTGTAGCATTATAGCTTGGAGTCAGTAATTAATACTTTTATTTAGCAATGATGCTTTAAATTTTTCAAAAGTGATGATAAAGACATTTATAATGTCACAAAATATTTCAATTTCAGATAAATAATATTCTTCTGAACTTTCTATTCATCAAAGAAACCTAAAAAAACTCAGCTGTTTTCAACATAATAATATTTTTAATTAAATTGAATATTAATTTTTAAAAATCAATAAAAATTCAGTTTTATTGAATTGTATTTTATTTTCCTGAAATACTTTTCAAACAAGAGTACAAAAGGGGTGAATGGAAGAAAATCAGATTTGGTGTTCTACTGTGTTCAGTCAGGTGAGCTAATGGCAATATAAATGCCTGCTTGAGTGTAATTGTCTCTGATGGTCTCCCTATCAGAATGGAGTCTAAGCTGTGTTTAATGAAGGCTCTAACGAGCAGCGTGCCCTCTGAGGAATGCCAAACAGTGCTGCCTCCTCCTCTCCATCATTACTCTGATTTGACCAGGTTAGGAGCAGACAGGAGGCTCCTTTCCTCCAGAAAACTGCAACAGGTACAGTCCCATCCCAGGTAGAGCTTCTGACCCTGTCTTTGAGAAAAGATTCATTAAGATGGAAAAAAGCTAGCTCATACACAGAAAACATACACTTCCACTTGTACGTTTCTTTAGGCGTGATGGAAATATGGTATATGGACAAAACGTTCTCAGACTTGAAGGCGCCACATAGATTGTGCCCTGAACTTCCTGCGATGGATATTGATAGTGAAAATGAAAATGGGCGGTATGTTTAGACTTAGATGTTTAGCTATTAACGCTCATTTCCAGCTTCTGGTTGGGAGGGGACGTACCCTGGGCTCCCAGAAAGGGGAAATGGTGTGTCTTCGACTCATTAGGAACAATGTCCTAATGCAGCTCACTGTAAACAAGCAAGAGTGAAAGAAGCTGATAAACGAACACATGAAACTACATTTTAAACATGCAGGATAAACACCATTCACAAACACTGTGTTTGTTTATATATTTGTAAATGATGTAATTTCACAATTCTCCTTTTAATATTTTGTTCTTTTGAGAACAATAAGCAAAACAAATATAAATATGCTTGCTGCATTACCATTGATTGTTGATCCTTTCAGCAAAAAGTAGCCACAAAACACATCAGCAAAAAAAAAAAAATAAAAAAATAAAAAATACACATTAATCCTCTTTATTTTATTTATTTATTTTTTATTTATTTCTTCAAAATAATGTGTTCTCTTTATATTTGATTGTAGTTGACTTATGTATTTCTTGTGAAGTTGTCAACCCTACTAACATAATTTCCCCCTTTTTCAATTAACATACAAACAAATAAATAAATAATTTATTTTAGGAAACAGCTTGAAGCGTCTTCCCAGGCTTGGAATTATGTTCCAAGAACGTGCAGTTGCAGCATATTAAAGAGATGACAAATTGCAATTTATTACAATTTAAACACACTATGGCCTGGTTTCACAGACGGGGCTTAGCTTAAGCCAGGACTGGGCCTTAGTTAAATTAAGATATTTAAGCAGCTTTTGTAAAAATGCCATAGAAGAAAATGTTACATGTGTGCATCTTGAGACAGAACAATTTTATTTTATATATAATATTTTAAGATATGTCAGAGCAAGATATTTTCAGTTGAGACAGCTCAAACATGCATTTTAGTCTGGGACTAACCTTAAGCCATGTCTGTGAAACTGGGGGTATATGCCTAACATAATCTTTGAAATGTTACAAAACTGTTTAAAATCACTTTATCAAACTAGAAAAGGTACCTGTTTCAAAGAAAGACTACTGTTTTGGCCATACAGTGGCATTATAATCAGAACTGCAGCGATCAGTAAACATATTGCTGTGAAATATATATATATATATATATATATATATATATATACTGTATATATATACTGTATATACATAGTGTATATACATAGTGTATATATGTATGTGTATATATATATATATATATATATATATATATATATATATATGCAAGCTTATAAAAGCTTGGATAACCTGCTTTGTGCAAGCATTTGTGTATGAACACTCCCTGGAAAAAAAATACAAATCTGTGCAGCAGGTTTAGTATACAGACTTGTAATGAATGTCCTCAAGTAAAATTATACCATCAAGTCCTTAATTATTGCTGTTACTCATTTGAGTTTATACCCTTTACTTAGTTGCTTTGCTATGCAAAAGGGCAGAAGAGAACAGCAGAGGGTAAGATGACCTCTGTGTAGAGATACAAGCTGAAGCTCAAGGCCAGTGGAGATCCTTAAAAGAAACAGATAGTCTACTAGATAGTCTAAAAATATCAATGGTTTCTCACAGGTGAAAACCTGACGCCAAAAAAAACAACAACAACGCCACTCTGCACCAGCAGTGCTGATCACACAACACACCCAGTGTGATCACATGCACACCCAGCAAATTATCACACAACACACCCTGCAGTACACACCCACAATTCACCAAAACTGCATAACAGTCTAGCACCTTTAACACTTTGAATTATTAAAAAATAAATAAATAAATAAATAATTTAAATGAATATGAGTGCATAATTTTTAAAATTATTATCTATCTATCTATCTATCTATCTATCTATCTATCTATCTATCTATCTGTCCATCAACAAACAAACAGAACAAAGCACCGGAATGGTGCAAATTGGAAATGGCTCAATTTGTTGTTTATAATCATTATCACTCCAAATATGTTCTATTAATTTGTAAAGATGGCTGTAGAGAGGGTTAAGACAGACACAACTGATGCCCAGAAGCTAAACGACTGTACAGAGATATTCATAATCTTTGCTTTTGATCTAATCTCATCTGTAATCACTTTATAATCCATAAAGCAGTTAAACTTTAATTAAGGACATTAAAAAAACTCATAGACTGTCCATGAAAAAAGTGATTTATACAATTTGGAGCAATTAGAGAAAGTAAACGATGAACTGTTCCTTCTAAAAATATAATAATGAATGGAATTATTTTTATTCTACAACAAACACTCTTAAAAATAAAGGTGCTTCACGATGCCATAGAAGAACCTTTTTGTCTAATGGTTCCATTTGTTCCACAAAAGGTTCTTTGTGGTGAAAGAAGGTTCTTCAGATTATAAAAAGGTAAGAAAGAGATGGTTCTTTAAAAAACCTTTGACTGAATGGTTCTTTGTGGAACCAAAAATGGTTCTTCTATGGCATCGCTGTGAAGAACCTTTTAAGCACCTTTATTTTTAAGAGTAAAGAAAAGCACAGATGAACATTTTAAATCTTCGAAAAAGAAAAAAAAAACCACTCCTACTCGTTTTATCTGTCACGATTATGCTGAACTCTGATATGCGAATAATACTGTTCAATGTACTCTGATATTGTTCATTGCCCTTCACCTTTGTCTTTACTTTCTTATCACAGTATGTATGATAATATGAGAAGTGTTAATGTCACACGTCTCATATGCTGCACAAAGGTTTTCAGTAAAGAAACGCTGTTGTTTTGATATCACTCTTGCATCCTTTTGAGGCACAGGCCGTTTGTGTTGTCTGCCAGTATACTAACAGACTGTTGTAAAGGAGGTTTCATACTGAGATCCATAAAAGCTTGTTTAATTCCACCAACATCACGCCCCACTCTCGGTCACATGAGAGCAGAAATGTGTTTGTGCTATAGCTGCCCTCTCTAAGACAATGCGTTCGTCTCAGCATGGGGTCTTGGCTCTTCTCTGTCAGGATGTTTCTTTCACCTCTTTCTCAGAACAATACATGTCAAATCGCCAGTGGCCATGGGAGTCCATCCTGGCAGACAAATTCTCCAGCCACAATTCTTATGAACCTTAACACCTCTTCTGTGTGTACATTTTTGGGTGTTTTAGATGGATAAATCATCAGAACTCCTAAAACGACCTCGATGGACTAGTGAACCAACACAGAAAACAAAAGCCCCTTTAACTGGCAAGAAATGATTTCCCTTTGTCGAGTTATCAGAGGGATTATGTGGTTTTATAATAGAAGAAAATCATGTAATATCCAGCGGGATTTGTCAAAATTAATGTTCAATTTTAACAAGATTAAATGTTGGCAAGTAACAAACTCAAAGCCCATGGGGGGTGTTGAAAAACACAGTAATAAGGGCAAGTATCACGCTGTGAAATAACAGTAAAGTTCATTCCACTCATGGCAGGGGTTATTTCCTCTGAAATCACCTTGTCCCCGCTCAAAGATCCACTCTTAGTCAGCTAAATCATATCTTACATCAAATTCAAGATATTTTACGTTAACAGCTTTTAGTGGCAGATGAAGGTATAAGTTGAGTCTTAACAACAATGGAAAATAGTTCATACTGCACTACTCAATTTTTAATCAAACGAGAGCCAAAGATCACTTTTACTTTAAAATAAATTATATAAATTAGAATAATAAATCTACATTTTTACATACATTTTCTTTATACAAATACACACACACACACACACTATTAAAAGTTTGGGGTCAGTAAGATTTTTTTTTTTTGAGAAAAACTTTCTATTAATTAAAGGATCCTAAAAAAGTATTACGGTTTCCACAAAAATATTAACTCTTTTAAGGCTCATGTGACACTGAAAACTGGAGTAATGGCTGCTGAATATTCAGCTTTACCATCACAGGAATAACTCTAAGCCCATTTTTTTAAATATATTAAATTAGAAAACTTTTTTATTGCAGTTTATTGCTGTTTTTATCATATTTTTCATCAAATAAATGCAGCTTTGTTGAGCGTAAGTGACTTTTTGAAAAACATTAAAAAATCTTACTGACCCCAAGCTTTTAAATTGTGGTAAATGCATACATTACAGACATTTAAGTGAGTATACTCTTACAGCATTGTGTGCCCTGCACATTATGTAACAATAAGATGACAACTTGTAAAGTCCAGTGTTATAGACATATTAACAATCTGATACCAATAAAATGGCCTCAAAGTTCAAAGTGCTTGCATTTATTTCTGTTCATCATTCAGTCACTTATTATATAATTACATTACATTCATTTAAATATACTGTATTTAGATATTTGGTTTGGTTTGGGGTCCTCAGAAATACAAATTTCCTCAAACAGTCA
The DNA here is from genome assembly GCA_021397915.2 of Tor tambroides. NCBI lineage: Eukaryota > Metazoa > Chordata > Actinopteri > Cypriniformes > Cyprinidae > Tor > Tor tambroides. Next base: position 80,840 of record JAFVLL020030810.1, on the reverse strand, counting down.
AAGATTTTAAGAAACTGTGTTAGAGCCTTCAACGTCCTTCCATAGAGTGAGGTACTTTATTATTAAAGCTTCTCTGTTTCATAAACTGGATTGATCATACCCTCATCCATACTCTCTTTAATTACACCAAGGAAGCCTTCATCCCTTGGAGTGTTGTCAAAATGTCCTGTTTCTCCACTCTTAGGCATTTTGGTTTTGGGATACCTGTAGCACATTAAGAGTAGTCCACTTACAATGAGCAGGCAACCTGAACCGATCCCAATCCCAATCCCTGGACCCACTTCCTGTTTCACTGGAGCAGAAGGCAAGTAGAAGTCAGGTGGGAAGTCTATAGTGAGATTCGCCAGCACAGAATTCATATTCCAAAACACGGGGACCAGCAAACACGCTGCGGTTAGCCAGAACAAGGAACCCGCCATCACAAAGGTCAAACTGACACACCTGTTGTTAACCCCAAAGATGGCATTTCTCACCGCATATCCTGCCACTAGGATCGCGAGCACCCCCACGCCAACAGCAACCATGCAAAGTACCTGGGCGGCTGCTATTTCTGGTGGAGTGAATGAATCTGTAAGGCTGATGCTTTTGCAAATCTCAGCCGAATCCAAAATGTGGCTGTTGTAACAGACCCGCCACACTCCCACCCAGGCAAATCCTCCGGTGATGACCGTCTGATTATCCACGTACCATATCCTCCAGTCGTTCACCCCAGAAACAGAGGCTGTCGTTATCCATCCTACAAACCCAAGCACTAGACCCGCAAACTGCCAATGAACTGACTGGGGAAGGTAAGCCATTGCTAAAACTGCTGAGTCCTGACACCAGGTGGTGATGAATATTTCCTCCTCAGGTTTGCACACTGTTCTTCAGGAGCATGGCTACATCGCAGTCATACCACTTCTGTTAGATTAGAGAAAATAAAAAAGCTATTTTAACCTAAAAAGCGATAGGGAGAACTAAGAAACATTTGTCAATTGCATAAAAAAAAACAATTCAATACACTAGGGGCCCCCATTCCTAAAATACAACAGCAACTAGTACCATTCACCAGTTTGGGATCAGTAATTTTTTTTTTTCAGCATTAGTTTGATAACAAAGTGAATACTTTTACACTGTTACAAAATATATATTTAAAATGCTGTTCTTTTGGACTTAATATTCATATATATATAAATATGATAGAGCATCAAATCAGCATATTGGAAATTAGAAAAGAATTATGTGACACTGGTGATAGGAGTAAAGACTGCTGAAAATTTAGTTATATTACTGTTTTACTGTATTTTTGATTTAAAAAAATGCAGCCTTGGTAAGATAAAAGAATTCTTTAAAAAATGCTTAAAAAAACCAACCAAACCTTTAAATGGTAGAGCATATTTTCATGTAAAAATGCATTTATACTGTGTTGGAAAAATAGTAAGCATGATATTATGTAGACAACTTGTGGTACAGTGCCTTGCGAATGTATTCATACCCCTTCATTTTTTTCACATTTTGTTATGTTGCTGCCTTATGTTAAACTGCTTTAAATTACTTTTTTCCCCCACATCAATCTACACTCCATACACCATATTGACAAAGCAAAAACAGAATTGTCACAACTTCGTAAATTTATTAAAAATAAAAAACTCAAATAAGTACATTGCATAAGTATTCATACCCTTAACTAAATGTTTAGCTGAAGTACCTTTACAGCCTCAAGTCTTTTTTTTTTTGATGCGACAAGCTTTGCTCATCAACATTTGGCAGTTATCTGCCATTTGTCTCCTCACCTCTTCACCTCTCAAGCTCTCTCAGGTTGGATGGGGGCAGACGCACATTTTCAGGTTTCTCCAGAGATATTTGATTGGGCTCAAGCTCAGGCTGTGGCTGGGCCACTCAAGGACATTCACAGCGTTGTGTGTAAGCCACTCTTGCTGTGTGCTTAGGGTCACTGTCCTGTTGGAAGGTAAACCTTCTGACCAGTCTGAGGTTCTGAATGCTCTGGACTGGGTTTTCATTAAGGCTATCTCAATATTTTGGTGCATTGAGCTTTGACCCTCAGTCCCTGCTGCTGAAAAACAGCCCCATAGCATGAGGCTGCTACCAGCACACTTTACTTTTGGGATGGTACTCTGCGGGTGATGAGCAGAGCTGGTTCCCTTCAAACATAATGCTTAGAATTGAGGTTCATCAGACCAGATAATATTATTTCTCACAGTCTGAGGGTCCTTTAGCTGCTTTTTTTGTAAATTCCAAGTGTGTTTTCATGTGTCTACACTGAAGAAAGGATTGAGACTTGCCACACTGCCATAAAGCCCAGATCGGTGGAGTGTTGCAGTGGTGTTTGTCCTTCTGTAGATTTCTCCTATCTGTATATATGATCATGGAGCTCAACTAGAGTGACCATCAGGTTCTTCGTCACCACTCTAACCAAAGCCCTTCTCCATCAGTTGCTCAGTTTGGCCAGGAGGCCAGTTCTAAGAAGAATCTTGGTTGTTTCAAACTTCTTCCATTAAGAGTAACAGAGACTACATGCTTCTGCGACCCTTCAATGAAGCTGAATTTTTTTTCTGAACTCTTCCCCACATGTGTGGCTTGACGCAAACCTGTTTCTGAGCTCTACAGACAGTTCTTTTGACCCCAGGGCTTGGTTTTTGCTCTGATATGCATTATCAGCTGTTGGACCTTTTATTAAGATGTGTGTGGCTTTCCAAGTCATACCCATTCAACTGAATTTGCCACAGGTTACCTTCACTCAAAGTCTAGTAACACCTACAAGCAATATGAATGCTCCAATTCCAACTGTCTAAATTCCAACTGTCCCAGATAAGCGTATGAGTACTTATGCAATGGAATCATTTAAGTTTTTTATTTTTAATAAATTTGCAAAGATGTTAAAAACCTTTTTTTTTTTTTTTTGCTTTACCATTATAGTGTATGGAGTGTAGATTGATGTGGAAAAAAGTAATTTAAAGCAGTTTAACATAAGGCAGCAACATAAAACGTGAAAAAATTAAGGGGTATGAATACATTCGCAAGGCACTGTAAATGAATTAATTAAAATCATTAAATTCAAAATAATAAAAAAGTATAATAAAAGTAAACAATTGACTTTTATATTGTAATTGTACTAAAGCAAAAGAAACTGAAATAAATGCCAAAAGAGAGTAAAATATTATTTGGAAAATATTTAATTGATTTTAAGAAAAGTAACAAAGACATTTTTCTATTGAAAGCTGTAGAAAAGGATATGATTATTTTTCCAGGGCTGTCAATAAAAAAATGGACAGTTAATCATCTCATAATTTCCGACCAGTCATCACAAAGTAGACATATAGTATAAAATAAATGTTAAACTTTATATGGAAATTTTCCATGGACCACCAACACCCCCTTTGGACTTTTTTTTTAATGGGCTTTTGTACCTTTAACAATATGACAGCAAAGAGAAGACAGGAAAATACAGGAAGAAAGTGAGGGGATTGGGACAGGGACATGACGCAAGCCAAAATGAAACCTGCTTCCCACAGTGCCACAGCCTTCTTGACAATTCACAAAACAAGTAAATGGTTGGAATATACAAAGTGCTTCCTTTGAACACAAAAGGTCAAGGTCAAGCAACCATTTCAGACTGAAGAAAATGCTTTTCACATGTAGTGTTGAAAAAATTGTGGTGACGAGCGATGTTTCCAGAGGGAGGAAAAAGGACACTGCATTGAAGGTCAAGCATAAGGCTACGCATTTGAGACCAAGCAGAGGAGGAAGAAGAGGACGAGAAAAGAGAGAGAGAGAGAGAGAGAGAGAGAGAGAGAGAGAGAGAGAACACTAATATTTCCTGCTTGGCTCCCTGCACACCTGGGGTTGCGGAATGTTCCAGGATAAGCTGAAAGGTCATTTACAATAATCTTTTCACGCACAGGAATCAGAGATGGCAACAAATTAATAGAGCTTTGGAGAATTGATTTCCTTAACACTTTGCCAACCCCCACCCCCAGTAAATAACTCCCCCATATTTCTGCCTAATATATTATATAGCCAAAATATATCATATTTATTGTTGTAAAATGTATTGAGCAAATTCAGTTGTTCTATGACCTAATATGACCTTTTCGCTATTTCCAGCAGTTTCTCAAGCTCTTGTTATCCACAATTGTAACTTTATAGTCAATATTTGTGTAAAGCCGATTGATAAAGTAGGCTGCATATACATCCATCGAAATGTCAATACATAAAACACAAACACTTGCTTACCTGTGAAATGTTTTGAGCTCCGGAGGATCTTCTAAACTGTAAACCACTTCATCTAAAATACAGAATTCCTTACCTGTGCCGCTCAAACGAAACTAGTGGAAATGACAACTTTGCGAACTGACAAGTACAAGTCAAACACAACTGTGGTTAATGATTACTGTAGCATATCCAATAAATGGATAAGAGAGCGGAGAGGTTCAACGCAAAACAATGAAAAGTTACTATAGCATAGGCCTACCGTTACCATAAACTTGTGTATTGATTCGGCCTATCCAGATGGTCAGTTGAACATGTCGTAGGTGTTCTGAGGAATATTCGTTGAGAACGTCCCTCAGTCTGTACGTGTATTCACATAAACGTGTTATTTGCGTCGTTGGATATGTAAACACAAGCTGGCCACACTTTGCGTTAAATCTAGGTATGCATAGAATTAAGGGATTATTTTTAATATCATATTTCAAATTATCAGTAAAACTTGACAACAATCGCATAATATTTTTTTAGTCTCTTCATCATAAATCACGTAGGCTATTTTTTCACGCTGCTCCAGCTGCGCATGCGTTTTTAGAGTTAACATCAAAAAGCAGATGATTTTTTCTGTTACTGTTTCCAGATTTTAAAATAATACGTTTGTAATTATTTATGTTTAAATATAATGAATGCCATAATATTATGTAAGTTCCGCCATTATTTTTCTCAACCACTATCGGGTGAGTTTTACATGTCAAAGTCTCTTTCCTGATTGGCTAGGCTATCTTTAGTTAAATATTAGGTGATCAGAGCTATTCATATAAAAAACAATGATTGCTTAGAGCTATTTCTACAGTTGTATCGGAAACAATGAATTTGTGTCACACTGCATCATTGTCATAAAGTGTCATAATAAAGCAATAGTGACCATCCTGAGCTGTGGCATGACAGAAAGCATTCATTGCATGCTTTAAAAGCCCTCTAAAACAATGTAATTGGTAAAGCAGCTAAAAACCACATATTTGTGGAATCTGAGCCAGTTATGTATCGGCTAAATTCAACATGACAATCAAGTAATACATGCTGTCTTTTCTATGCAATGTATCATTTATGAAAAAGATTTGTTTGACACCGAAATATAATAATTAGGAGGGACAAAGTTAATACACTCATGACATTGCTTTTCATTATCTATCTGCAAAATTGTTACTACTTACTATATTACATGTTGTGTAAGTTGCTGTGTAAATGTACAGGAGATTTTAGACTGGAATATGAAGCATTTTTCCCTCCAATATATATGCATTTTGATTCTATTCTGACCACATAACACATGAAACCACAAATATCTTACAGATGAAATTATAAATGACACACATGACGTGGAGTAAAAGGCAGCTGGTATTTTATAGACATGCACTGAATCCTTAGTGAAATAATATTATATCGTTTAGGCAAGTCTCTTAGATTCTTTAAACAGCAGAACACTTACAGTCAATCCTAATTCTGATGTTACAATGCATTGTATGGTGATATATCATACATTCATCTATAAAAAGCATGCAGACTAAAGTGGTAGTTTGCTTGGCCTAAATGAAGTGAAAGAGTACAATTCTAGCCTGTTCTAGTTATATACAAAGATTCAAAAGGCTAAAATAAATTACTAAAAATATCACTGAATTATTTTTATCATGACCAGGATAGTGACACATATCATTTGAAATAATGCACCATCAAAAAGTCATTTTCGGAAGTTAATTACAACCTCCTAGTGTAAATAGAAACAGCTTACATGTGCAAAGCTTTATGCCACCGGGATTTGAGTGTATCTTTGAATCACAAGAGTTTGTATTGGCGTTCAGGCGTCTTTCATTGCCCTCTAGTGGTTAAAAAGATACAGCACAGTGAGTGACCATGGCATGTACATACAGAGTGTCAAGTTTTGAGAGCACATTGGTGCAAAAACAGATGTGGGGGAAAAAAATTAAAAGCGTCTTTAAAAATGATTATTTCACCATATAATTCTATGGGTCGTGTAACATTGAAACGTCATGAAAGTAGAAGATCAGCTGACAGGTGATTTGGTCAAATCATGATCTAAAAGTGCCCAGCACTTTCACAGTCTTCATGAGTCTTGCCAAAATGCAGACAAGAAGCACTCAATATATGACCAGAATGCAATTCCATTGGCAGTAAATGGACCACATTAAGTACTGCTTTGGAACCCTGTTATTTAGGGTGACGTCAAGCGAGTTGCTCTGGATCACTGCATAAACTGTTTTTTAAGTCCTCAGTTGGTTGTCCTCTGGTCCATTGGGAGACTGTCCATCAGACACTTGAGCTGCTCCTCCCCCAGTTTGATCTTGTCCTCGAGCTTGCGCTGCTCAATAATAAGGGCAGACTTCATCTTCACAAAGTGCTCATAGTCAGCCATATTCTCCTCTGACAGGTAGCTCTCCAGGATGTCGTAGACGACCCGTTCTCTCCTGTCAAGGTTCTCCTTCAGCTCCTTGGCATCCTCATGTTGACGGATCAGCAGTTTGCGTTTCTCTGTCAGTGTACGCTGCAGAAACATGATCAACATTTTCAACAAAAGAATAATTCAATCAAAATCATTCTTTTAACTTTAAATGCAAAGCGCCTTGTAAAAGTTTTTGGCCATGAATTTTTGTTTGTATGTATATATATGTGTGTGTGTGTGTATATATATATATATATATATATATATATACACGTGTGTGTGGAAGTGTGGAATTAAGATTTTTGTAAAACGTTTGTAAATTTCAGTCCTGAAGAATCATGTGACACTGAAGACTGGAGTATTGGCTGCTACAAATTCAGCACTGCAATCACAGGAATAAATGACACTTTGAAATATATTAAAACAGTTCTTTTATACTGTAATATTATTTCACAATATTACTGTTTTTACTGTATTTTTGATCAAATAAATGCAGCCTTTGTGAGCATAAAATACTTCTTTCAAAAACAGTACAAAAACTTCACAAACCTATATATAAAAGACAAAAAGTTTAAATGATTAATAATGATTATTAGCTATTTATATTCTTAATATACTCTCTCTACGTGTGTGTGTATAGGACACAATATATGAATCTATATACAAATAAGTGCAATTTAATTATCTGGTAGCCCGTTTAAATCTATATAAAAGCTATGATACTAGAATAGTAATGTAATTTATACCACGGTACTCAGTTATTACCATTTTCCATGGTACCAATTTAAGGCTCTACGGATTAAGATTGTAAGGAAAGAGTAAAGGATAGGGGGAAAAAAAAAAACCAAAAAAAAAAAACAGGATCTGGAAGTGATGTGAGCTGGACTCAAAGCGGTTTCGTCTGTGTCAGCAGTAGGCCATATCTCTGGCATAACATGCTACTTTTATGTTAATACCGTTTTCCAGCCTTCATAATATTCGGTGTTCTTTTTCAGCCTGTTAATTCTGGACATCATTCCTCCACAACATCAATCCTGCTTTCCCAAATCCCTCATTTTCATTCTCACCCTCTCCTCCAGTGAAGTGTCTTCCTCCAGGCTGTTCAGGGCATTCTCTACTCTGGCCAAGCGTCCAGACAGAGACAGCAGAAGGTTGACCACTTTATCAAGATCACCAACGAACATACGGAACTTTTCGAGTTCATTAGGCTTGCAGACACCCTGGACGATGGCCTCCACATCCTCCCCAAGAGCGTTGTTGTCTTGCACGTCCTCCTGTAGACTCTCCTGAGCTTCCCTCAGGACCTGCAGTTTCTTGCTGAGACTGTCAATCAACTCATGCTGCAATGAGAAAGAAAAACAAGGACAAAGTCACTTGATACTATGGACTAGTAAGAAGTATCTGATTGTATTACAGATGTTTTGCTACAGCATGTTAGTACCTTCTTGCTGGCAAGATCACTTTCATTGTCCTCCTCTAGCTCCTCCTCTGAGTTGTGTTCCACACTCTGTTCCTGCATGTCCTTCATCTTAATCAGCAGCTCTGCTTTGGGTGCAGATGTACTGTAGTAGGTTGAATTAGTCACTAAAGCAGTGGCTGCCACCAGGCTGTCCTCCTCTTTCCTGAAAACCCACAGATGGCTTTTATGAGAAACATAAATTGATCATAATATAAACAATGGATCCAAACACCACAGAATTATATGTGACAAAAACAAACAAACAGTGATATTAGTTTGAGGTGGGATTATCTGTTTGCCCAAACAAAGGCAGATATGATAGTGTTTAAGAATAATTATTTTTGCTATTCGGTTTCAGTGACTTCAGATTTACACAAAGTCTGCCAGATTGCTAGATGAGTTAGTGCCCCAGATCTGCAAGAAAAATAAACCATGCTTATGAATCATAACTTGAATGAGGAAGTAGATTGGACAGACTACAATTTAAATATTCACTAAATACCTTTCTCAGATTTTTTTTTTTTTTTTAATTAAAACCACATGGGTAGGGCTCAACAGCAACCCTGACCTACTGATTAAAAAAAAATAATAAACGGAACATCAAACATACAAGTTAAATCTGTCTTTCTTCTGGATAGGTTTGTAATTAAAGGGATAGTTCACCCAAAAATGAAAATTCTGTCATTAATTACTCACCCTCATGTTGTTCCAAACCCGTAAGACCACCGTTTATCTTCGTAACACAAATTAACATATTTTTGATGAATTCCGAGAGCTCTCTGACCCTCCCGTAGACAGCAAGGATCCTACCACAATTAAGATCCAACCATGTGACATCAGTGGTTCAACCGTAATTTTATGAGAATACTTTTTGTGCGCAAAGAAAACAAAAATAACAACTTTATTCAACAATTCGTCTCCTCCGCGCCACCCTGGCACCATTTTGGAGAGTATCATATACGTAAACAATGTATTAGTGTTGGGCGATATGCTCAATTTTCATATCGTCCTATCGTCAGCCTGTGAGATCGCCAATAAACTATATTATCGTGCTAATTTATTTAATTATTTATTTGCTTCGTTTCATGGCCAGAAACAACACCAGTATAAGGCTAAAAACAGCCTTTTTTAATGTGACTGAACTTGCATTTAACATGATAATTCAATAGAAACATTGTAAGTTACTAATCATAAGGCTTACATTTCCTCAGTTATTCAAAAAGCAGCTACAGAAAACGAGCAAAGCACCAAAGAACATCAGACTCAGTCTAGCGCGAGTTTATGCACTTTAAAAAGCACTGCCGTTATAATCAGTGACGCTATCTTGTATGATGAATAAATCTCCTATACTTACATTGCACTTTGTTGTTTACGATGAGAGAATTCACGAGTCAGAATTCAGTCAGCGCGCGCTGAACAACAAAACCCCACTGTTTCAGCAATGACTCATCTGAATGCCTCTGATTGGCCCATTACATTCGTAAGCTCAACATAATTGTGTGTGATTGGTTTTAACCGCAACACTGTAAAAACGCGGAAAAAGAAATATAATGGAACAAATAAGGCCTAATATCAATCAGATAGTATTACTAGCCTGATAATAACAATAATCGTCTTGCTATCGTCAGTGGCATCAGCCACAGGCGATATCTCTGACTATCGTCGATACACAATACTATTGTCTATCGGCGCAACCCTACAACGTATGCTGTTCTGTGTCAGCTGCACCACGTGGACAAAATTTCTTAATCTGTGTTCTGAAGATGAATGAAGGTCTTACAGGTTTGGAACGACATGAGGGTGAGTAATTAATGACAGAATTTTCATTTTTGGGTGAACTACCCCTTTAAGGGTAAATTCCTAGAATAAATAAAGAAATACAAATTTTTTCAAACTGAGGAAATAGGAATACAGAAATACTGACTTCTCCACAGAGTTGCGAGGAGAGAGCTGTTTAGGTGCAGCTTTTCTGCGCTGTTGGGCCTCTTCCAGTAGCTGCTCTCCTTGAGGGAAAATCCCCTCCATCAGATCCATGGTGGTCTTCATCTTACTCTGGTCTAAAATGTCCACTAGGGACTTGTCCTTGTCCATTATGTCTCTAGCAAGCTCCTTTCTTTTTTCGTCATCTTCTGACTGCAAGGGATGTGGAGACACTCCGTTGCTGCTTTGATCCGATGAAGGGGCCGTCTGCAGGCCATGTAACGCAAAAGATACTGGTTTCACATTGGTTTGCAGACCCTGGTCTTTCAGAGGGCCCATATCTGCTTCTCTCGGATCAGGCCCCTGGTCCTTTTGCCTGGTGTAAGTACAGAACAGAGAGTATGACTGATCCGGGTTTCCCAAACTCTGAAGATGAGTTACTCCAGGTCCTTGAGAGCTGACAGGGGTCTCGATGGGCAGGTCGAGATATTGCCGACTTTCTTTTTCGGTGTCACTCTCGGAGTGGACAATTTTAATGGGAACTTTCTTCACTGACGTGCTCTCATCTTTAACCCTATCCATCCTGGTAAACAACAATGATGTAAACAGAAACGTGTTATGGTGAATGAAAGAAACGCAACATAAAAAAAACTAGGTAACTAGGAAAACGCATAAACACAACAAGGACAGGAAAAACTATTTTCATGGGTATAATCTGTGTAGAAAAACATGAAATGTAATCTTTTACTTCAGGCTAGCAGGCTTTGCATACAGGAAAACAAGAAATGTCAGTTCCTGTGACCAAAACCACGCACAGAGTTAAGAACCATACAACAATATCACTATAACTCAAATGTCCAGTTCAAAACCTTGGGCTTCTCTAGGCTGTAAGACTACTAAAAAGTTCCCATATTCCAGCAAAAACAAAGCATCAGAAATGGTATTCTTCAACAGTCTTTAGTCAAGCCTGGGGGGTATCCCTCTTATGACTGATCTGAAGAACTGCAGCACACATGGGCAATCTGCAGTAAGGACACATATGAATAAGCCCCTTGTATGTGCATGAATACAATAAAGAGACAGTCAGAGAAACACTGTCATTAAATTACTGGGCTGTAGGGAGAGTTTCCAGTGATGGTTTTAAGATTGCAGCTGAGAGGAGCCCAGCTGTGGTTTGCCAGTGGAAATCTCCCTGAATTCCAGCACAGACCTGAAAGAATTCCTGAACGGCGGAATTTAACTCTAAACACACAAAGTCTTACCTTCCAGGAGCTTCATCCTGTATGGAGACGGAGACAGGGGGCTTGTCAGTCAGCCTCTGGGGAGCAAACTGGGGCGAGGGCGAACGCTGCCCCTCCATGGTGGGCTGGGTCGGGCCAGCGGTTTGTTGGGTGGGCAGGACAGCTGGAGGGGGAGGAGGAGGAAAGGGAGGAGGCACAAGCTCTTGTTGTAGCTCCTCCCTGGTTGGCCCTTTGCTGTGCTGCTCTGAACCCTTCCAGGGAACAGGGACTGAAAGGGGGGCGGAGCTTTGATTGTTGACAGGAGAAAGTGAGGCCAAGTCTCCGCCTCGTGATCCAGGCTGGACCTCCTGAAATTTGCTAAGAGGAGGTGTGCCCTCAGGGCATTTGTACTTCTCCAGATGGGGCAAGAGAACAGAGCTCTTGTTTTTGGAGAGGGCTGATGGTTCACTGTGAGTGCTATGGTCAGAGAAATGCTGTGCAGTTTTATGATGACTGGATGGAGGATCTAAAGCCTTTTTCTCCAGGTCTCCTTTCTCATTTAACCTAAGAAAACAAAGGAGAAATGCTTTGAAGTAAAATTCTCAATCCACCAATGCATGCAACCAAAGAAGATTCATCAAAGGCCCAGACTCTGAATGTATTTGTCCTTTTTGGCGCACAAAGCCTCACTGTGTTCAGCGTAAATCGATAGGCAGGCAGACATTTCTCCCACTCCCACATTTCACCATCTCTCCATGGTAACTCCCAGGCTGGCTGTCATACCCAGCATATTTCTGTTCCCACAAGCCTGTCATGCTGTGGAGAATGAATGATCTTTCCCCTGCAGCAACTGGCAAAGAGAACACTTTTCCCTTCTTAATCTTGATTGTTTTCATTTATGTTTTTACTCTCTTCCTTGTCTACTAAGATTTATGGTGGGCAGAGAGAGATAAGGTGGCTCTTGTTTGAATATTTTATATAAAATTGCTTGGGAAAGAAAACTCTAGAAATTACAACAACCTATGAAAGTAACTTAAAGTAAGATATTAAATATAAATGTATTTCTTTACAGTCTTAGCAAGCCACCTTAAAGCCGTCTATCAGGTATGGGATGGTATATATTTATACCATGTGACATTAGAGATGTGTCAGCTGATACAGATTCTACTGTACAATTTATAATAATTTTGGTGATACCTCCCACAGTCAATATGTGCAAAGGAATTATACCAATTTAAAAAAAATCTACCAAGCTGCACAGAAAGACACTGTATACTGAATTACCTGCTGGGTGTATAGAACCAGTGGCTGTGCTCCAAAGAAAGAGACATAAAGAGATTAAAGAAGAGTAAAAAAAGCAAATAAGTAGTGAATAGTTGTAGAATGGTTAGTGGTTATTCTACAGTTGAAAAGTTTGTGGTCTGTAAGATTTTTTAAAAGTTTTGAAGTGTCTTATGCTCACATAGGCTTTATTTATTTAATCAAAACAAGAGAACAGCATTTTTTAGAATATTTATTTATTTTTTAACAATGTAAAAGTCTCTCATTTTTGATCAATATAGCTAATGCATCCTTGCTGATTTAAAATATTAATCTTGAAAAGTAAAAAAAAATCTTACAGACCTAAAACGGTTGAAGGGTAGCGTACAAAAGGAAGACAAAAGGCAAAGTGCAGAAAAAAGAATGAAGGAAATATGTAGAAATATGCAAATGCAGAAATATAAAGTATGAACTTTAAGATGTCATTCTCAATGCTATCTGAAACATGCTTTCATTGCAGATGCCATTAGTATTGCATGCATGCATGGGTAACATTCAAGTAGGATGCAGGTTCTTTCTGACACTATAGTGTCTAACACATGCATTTGATCTCAACATGATCTGGCATGCAGAACGTCTCTGCTGTAATACTATGTAAGCTTTTGTCCACAACACCCCACCTATATTCAAACACCAGTCTCTTGCTTACTTCCCTTGTTTGATAAAGTTCATATGACAAAACACCTACCAGAACTAGAAACGTCTAATGGAGAGACATACCAAACATCGCTCCACGTGGATAAGCAACTGTTTCATTGTTTACTGAGCATTTTACATGCAAACACTGACCTGCATTCACATATTAAGTAAAAACTGAGAGAATCCAAGAAAAGTATAAGTACCTGATAACTAAAAACTAAGAAAACACCTCTTGAAATTAATCTTACAGACTCAGGATGACTCAAACTTCATCAGAAAGACTGCAAACTGAAAAGTCCATAATCCATGTACTCAAGCTGATGTCCATATAAAGCTGCTATAAAACAACTAAATAGCAGTCCTTGCATTAAATATGAAACTTGACTGTATGAGAAGCAGCGCTCACCTCTGATGATTGGGAGTTCTCATCTCAGCAACAGGTGCTTCCTGGAGCCCTGAACATATGTAATCTCAACCTGGGTGGGGCTAAAATGCTTGTAGCTCAATTGAAATGTTTCCAACTGGATTTAGTCCACACTAGCTGTACTTATAAAAGTCAACAGTTGCGAAAGAGTTTTCTAACATTAGAAGTCTTTTCACTTTTCAGCTAGGACTTTCAGCTAGATTTTAATAATTCAGTTTTGCGTGTTTGCACGCAAGTAAAATGATTGGGTGGCAGACAGGAAAACTTTTGACATTAAACAACGATTTCTAAGAAAACTCGTACCGCTATGAAGTGAAGATGCAGGTCTATGGTATAATTCATAGTTTGCTCTCCACACCACCTTAATTACAAGCAAGAATCAAGACAAAACCTTTCATAGGGGGCAATTTACAAGGCTTTGGATGATGGATGTTTGGTAGTAACATGCTTATTCAAGTTTGCCACTCCTTACGTCTACACATAGGATTCTAAGAGAACGACCCAGAGAAGCCAAAGGATGACATGCCTGAAAAGTTATGGTTATATAAATAAAAGAAGGTTTAATATTAAGACGGGTCAGGTAGGTCATCTGTTACACACACACAACACACAACTGGAAGTGACATTAGAAAATGATCTTGTTGCTGTTGCTTTAGAAAGAGTCAAATTAATGACAATGTAAACCGAAACTTTAATTAGCAGCTCAAACATTGAGAGTACATATCCAATTTGACCTGAATCACACTACTGGAGCCCCACCTAAAAAGTTTGCATGTAAAAGGAATAACATCTAGCCATCTATCCCTTATCCTTAAACTGCATCTTCAAAGGACACAGTTTCTTTTATTCTGTGTTTTCTAGATTATAGTGGGAGAAGTGATAGACAAAGTAAGTGAGAATCAATTTAACATGTTTCACAGGCTAGACATGAAAAGACGTGATTTCAAAATTTGCTAAGGTAACTGGAAGTCATTTCATGCACCTCAAACCACACTATCAGGCTGTAAGCTTAAAAACTGTAGCTTCACACAGTTAATGCTACTTTCTTTCTATGCCAGTTACATACATTATTCAAGCACACAATATACATACAAGCCTTCTATTCTTCATCCAGATGGTTTTAAAATTCAGAATGTTCGGCATTATGAATTGGATTAAGCATTGCAGTTTCTCCTTAGCAGAGTACAGGGCTTCTTTCAAGATAAAATGCAATACCTACTAGATTACATAATTATGTAGAGTAAAACTTGAATTAAATCTTATCTTTGCAAAGTTTTACAACTTTAAAATACTGAAATGAGGCAAAATATCTTCAAAAAGCCCTTTAAAGAAGTAGGAAGAGCAAAAATTAGATTTAGGCTGCTATTTTACTCTTTGGCCTTATTATGAATGGACTTATTGGACACTTCCTATGTCATACTCACATGCCTACACCTCAAACCCATCTCGTTGTAACAAAGCCCAGTCAGTGAGGATAGCAGTGCTGTCACAGCTGGGCTAAATCCCAAAGCTGCAAGGACCATAAAGAGTCTACTGTTTGTCTTTGACCCAACGGGGGCTGACTGATGGCCCAACTGTGGATTTCTGTATGCAACAAGGTCAAGATCAGAGCCATTAGCACAGGAATAGTTTCACCGACACACTGACACAGTCTCAGCGAGGATTGCTGGCATTGGTATCATTTCCATTACAAAGGGAAGAGTTGTTTGGCTTAGTTTCAAACAAGCCCAGAAGTATCATGATAATCATGACAAAAAAGTAAAAGTGAAAAGTGATATTTAATAAGCACATTAAAATTATGTATTATCTTTTTACTCTTTAACACAACTTGCAAGGCAATGGAAAAATAAAAAAACAGCACTCACCTTGTACTATTCTTATCCTGTTCGCAGAGATTTTCCTCAGGCTTGGAATAGTCAGCTGACTTCTTTTCTTGAACTGGAAGTTTCTGGGAGGAATATAATACACATAAAACCTAACCTTCTCATTCAGGTATTACTATATCTCAACTGCTGTTAACTTTGGCTATTTTAAGACTATTGTCTTTTGTAATTATGGTCTTAGTCGGTTGACATGATTGTGTGATCATACTTGCAACTTTCCTGGTCTGAGGGTGTGACTTTTAGTTTAATGTTTGACTAAGTTCTGTCTTTTATATTGCTATTCGCTGGGGCTATATGTGAGACTCAAGTCACTTTTGATTTATGATGCTTTCTAAATAAAAACAAACTCTGACAGTACATGTTTAGAAAACAGTTTACACAATTTGAAAAGATATAACACCAGAATTAAATCACAGAAAACTGAGAGACTTCATTAAATATGAAATAACCAACCTGTCCATAGAAGTCAGCAGAAGGGGAGGATCTAGATCTTTCATGTACACAGGTGGGCTTACTCCGTCTCTCATTTCCTGTATCAAGGATGTTATCAGCGGAGTGGTATCGACCAGATACCCTTGGTTCGGCCGTTTTCCTTTGGATGTTCCATTTGGCCTCATACTCCGCAAAGGTGCCAAGTCGCTGTTGTTCTAGCATGGCTTGTTGGTTCACTGAGTGAGGGCCATCCTGACCTTTATTAAGGTTGTGTTCAGTGGGGGTTGAGCTTTCACTGTTACTCCGTCCTGCTGTGTCACTCTTTGCAGAATAGTGCATGCCTCCAGACTTGGACAGTCTGGTGTCTTCAGATATCGGCAGGTTTTGCTTTGGCATAGGCTTAGGGAAAGCTGGTTTCTCCACTGCCTCAAATAATCTGTGCCGATTTTCTAAGGGTGCAGCATTGTCAGGCACACTGGAGCGCTCATTAGCTCCTACTTCATGAATTTTATCTGGCTCAGAAAAAGACCGAACTTTCTTTTCTGCAGAAAACCGCTTGCGGCTACCAATGCGAAGCACCTGATTACTCCCTGAGGTGGGTTTGGTAGGTGGGACCTCGGAGACACCTGGAAGCGGAGGTGTGTCTTTCCGAGTGGGACCCTCAGTACCTGGATGCTCAAACAAGATTGGCTCTAGGTCTTTCCTCCTAAAGGATGTAGCCTGGAGGACTCTGGCTTGGGCTTCTTTCAGATGGTCTTTATAAGAGCTGGAAAAGCAGCCATCCGAGGAGGGAGAAGAAGTCCCAGTGGTCTTCCAGACTACAGACTCTTCTACAGCTTCAACTGGACTTTCTAAAGTGGCGGCGCTTCGACTCTTTTGAAGCTGGGCCCTCCTCATCTGGATCTCATTGCGCAAGGTGGTGGCAAATCGGTCACTTCGTCGTGCCTGTTTGCCACTCTGACTGTCAAGGGCTTCCTGTTGTGCACTTCCGCTGTTGATCTCATCTTGACAGTCCTCCACGTCATTGTGCTCTTGGGCCAGAGAATATAGCATAGGTGTTTTCTGGGGACAAATCTTTGACTCGCTTTTAGTTGGAAAGGGTTGTTGTGAGTACTCTTTAAGATGGCGATGACCAGCACTTCTCCTGTGCTCGGGTTGCTTACTTGAGGGATAACTACCAGAATGCTCTTCTGAGCTAGACACTTGGTGGTGCTTTTGGCTCCCCCTCAATTCAGAAGATTTTGTTAAATCAGGTACATTCAAGGGATTACTTGGTGCAGAGAAAATGCGATGGTGGTTGTCACTTTGTTTGAAGGGGGCATTGTTGTCTTTATGCTCTGGATCATGGTGCTGTGACTGGGGTGGGAAATAGCGGTCTTTTGCTCCTCCTTGAGAACCTATGGACATCCTGTCCCGTCCACTGTGTGACATTTCTGAGACTGAAGAAGCTTTAGAGTCATCACCTCTCACTAAAGAAGCTTTGGTCATTCCCTGAGCGATATGATGAGAGGTAACTCCAACATGACCGGACATTGATGCAGCTGGCCTTCTTGTTTGATTCTGGCTATTGAGTTGCATGTGGTTGTTTGTGGGCAGCTCCTGCATACTGCTGAAGTAGCCACTGAATGGAGGTTTCAGTGCTGGTATTGTCCTAGTTTGAGCGTGGAAAGTGCCCTCGTCGCTGTACTGCCGTGGATGGTATGGAACATGGGTATAGGATTGGTGTCTATCTCTGACGTCTGTCGTTGATAGGGAGTATGTCTTGTCTGATGACATACGGGGTGGATACTGATGATGGGCATCGGATGAAATGTAGGGATTTGAGGAATCATTTTTGGATGGCAGGTTATAATCGCGTCGACCCTCAAGAGCAGTCTCGTTGACTTGGTGAGACCTTTGTGTGCTTTCATGGGTTTCTCCTGCCTTTGGCAATGCTTTTACCTGAGGCTTTAACTGGGCGTGAACACCAAGACCCTCAGAGGTGCCTGTGATCAGCCCCTTCTCATGAACCTTGGTAGCAGCAAAACTATCACTGCGTGTCGGTGGAGTAGGAGGTGGGGTGGAGGATACCATGTTTTTCTTCATATCTGGGATATGCCAGACAGGTCCAATACTAACTCTTCCGGAGCTTGAATGCCGAGTGCCTGGTTGTTCTTCGGCTTTTGGGATCTCATGGCTACCTGAACTTGAGAGATGCTGCAAGTATCCAAGCCTCTCATCTTGTCGTACCCCTTCGCTTAGGCTTTGGCTATGTCTGCCATTGCTGTGCCTGCCACTTGAGTCCCACTGATTAATTTTGTACAGCATGTTCTCAGTGGATGCAGCGTTACTTTTGGACAGTGTGTAATCTGGGGTTCCTGAGCTTGTAGAAAAGGAGCTGTAAGCAGAGTCTCGCTTACCACTGCCCAAATGTTCAATGCTGTTGTTGTTGGACTTGCTTGGGGAAAGACGACCAGGTGGATAGGGATGCGAGCTATGCTCTAGGCTGTCCATACTCCCCAAAGAGCTGAACTGGTCGGATACTCTCCGTAGATTTGTTTGCTCCCAGCCAGTTGAGAGTTCAGAAGAGAATGAACTATGAAAAACAAACACGTGTAAAGAGTGTTTAGGCTGTATATACTTGAAAATGCAATTGCAGTAAGCCATATCAAAAGTTTCTGCCATTCGATGTATATTCATAAAAGAAAAATAGAGGTCATCATTCTGAAATCTTAACTGAAAGAAGCAATATAAACAGAAACAAATTCTTTCTGTCTCTCCAATTACCTTGCATCATATCTTGTTTGCCAGACTGGTGAGGGTGTGGACTGGTTTTTGGCTTCTGAGTGGCTCTCGTTGAACTTGGTGGCATGCCAGGAGTGAGGTCTGCTCATGGGTTCATTTCTCCTGTGGGTAGCAAACGGGAAAGAGAGAAGGATAGAGAAAGATGTAGAGCAGGAGGAGGAAAGATTAGAAAACAAGGCAATAAGATGTTGCTTTGTGAACAGCTGCAAAATGAATGGCAAACACAGATCACCAAGCAGCACTACAACTATTCAGAAGGACAGTAGTGTCAAAACATGATAGATGATTATGGAAGTAGTGTAATGATCATGCCAAGAGACAGAGAAGTAGCCTGTGAGCATGCCGATGTTGCAGTCATTCACCATCAACACAAAGTTTTTCAGCTGTCAACCACAAAGCCTAACAAACACCTACAAACACCATTAAATATCCGAAAACCACATGTCCTCTCAACACTCATACCACAGCAACATACCCTTTAAATCGGTTCTTTCTGAGATGCATGAAGTGAAATAGACATAAATATATAATTGTTACTGAAACTACCACAACAACTAAACAGAGCCTCTTATAAGAAGTCGAATACATTGTCCTTACGACATTACCAATAATTCAGTCAGTGCATAGATTTTTTTCTATAGACACTGCCAAATTTTTGCAAAATCTTAGACTAACAAAAACAAAATTTGGAACCGATGCTCACGAAATCCATACTTAAAACAATACTGCAAGAACTAATGAACAGGGTTCCCACAGCTTCCAATAAATTTCCAAACTGGAAAAGAATTTTTAAAAAGAATTCGATATTGCACTCATAAAGAGTCATTTCTAAAAAATAAATATTTTAGAGAAATTTCTATTATTTTTCCACTCATTTTAGATTTGAAAAATAAGGCCTGGAAATTTTAAAACAATTATAAATTCCTTAATATTTCCAGGTTATTCATTATCGTGGGAACCCTGAATAAGGAATGTGGAGCATATGCAAGGTGGAAAACTATTGGATGGAAATTTGAACTTCTGATGGATGATATCACAAGGCCATGGAGGGAATATGATTGTAGATCATTATGGCTAGACTGGGTGGTACAGGAAAGGAAGTGGGGTTTCTTGTGGATATATTGATACCATACCTCATGGAACTTCGTAAAATCTTCGTGAGAAAGCTCCGGGCCATATGCACGTCGCTCTCTGATGGCATTTTCTGTGCTACAATATCCACCATTTTCATCTTCCTGAAGGGGGTTAAAAGGGGGAGGGACACATATAGTCGGAATCTCTGAGTTCAGTAAAGTTTGACAGGGACTCTAGTGCTGAATTCCAAATGGAGACATGGAAAGCCATCTCTGTGATGGGAAAATACAGACATACTAACATGGGCCACAACACTGTCTGTAATTAGTCAAGCATTATATGCAAGAACACAAACACAAATATAGCCTTGCATAAAAAACATAACCAATTCAGACAAAACAACCACAAAATGTTATACTTAAGACGTTATACTGTATGAAAAACACACTGTAAAAACACAGACAGTCCACATAAATGAAACCTGTGTTTTTAATGCCTATGCCCAATTGTTGCAGAGTTGAGAAGCACATGCATGGAAAAACTTTAGCCATAAGGTCATTCAAAAAATGCCAGCACCAGCACTGAGAGAGGGTTTAAAAAGGACAAAATCTCCAAAATAAATAAATAAATAAATAAATAAATAAATAAATAAAATAAAGAGATCTGCAATTTACAAACAATCGCATGGACATAGGGAGACATCTAGTGGTTAGGGTTTAACACTACCATTCCACGTGACAATGTATGCCATAAAATAAAATAAAGTAAAACTGAGAAAAAGATGACAAGTAATTCATTAAATATTACAACCTCTTTCCAGGATCTGTGCATGCAATGTTTGATGGCTGCATGCCACTTCTTTTACATCAATGTGTTCAGCACGTAACATTCCTCAGCATGTTGCTCAACATCTCCCCAAACTAAAGAGTCCACCCACACCTGACCTGTGACCTTTAAGTTTTGAGAGTCAAAACATTCCTGTCGTTTCTGAAATTCAGTCGTTTGGTTTAGTGATAGGATTGTAAAAACAGAAATCCATCTCCTTGAATTTCCAACAGTCTTGTGCAACTATCCATGAGACCGGAGGGGTTAGAACAACAGTCAATCAAAGACATGCAGTGCTGCTCCATTAGAACATGAGGTCAAGTGCCAGTCACCCTCTAGCTAGTAAACAGTAAGAGACATTCTTCGAAATACTAGGAAAATAAAAATTACTATGCTAACCCAAATATCCTTGACCCCAAAACATTTGCTTAAACCAGCTTTGGCTATCTAAGCTGATGTTGTCTAAAACAAGATGTCCATGTACATCCCTGTCACAGGTTTAAAAGATGGCGGAACAGATTAAACGGCAAATTATAAACCGAGTGGCCCAAAAAAGACACCCTCTGCTTTTGCTCAATGCAGCTCTCTTTTCCTGTGTAAAAGTTTCAAGTGTGTATGTGCTCGCCACACATGGTGCTGGCTATTCAGATGCTAATGACATTCTCTTTATTAGACGTATTGTCAGGGCTACAGCTGGTCTAGCGCAGATATGCCAGTGGTCCGAATCAGTGGCGCCCAGGCGGAATGGAGGCCGGGGGGGGGGGTTCGGAGGGGAAAGTCCCCCACCGATGTTTTTAGAACAAGGCATGTTCAAAAACAAACAAATCACTTCTGAAAAGACAACAACCAATCCAAAGCCTGATGCAAATCATTCAGCTTGGGTAAAGAGTTAAAATCCAAATCTTATTCACAGGATGAACCAACAAGAAAAAAATTGTTCAAAAGACACCTATGTGAAAGATCAGCAAGCTTTTGAAAGGGAAAATGCAATTGTTTACTAATATATGATTAGGATCTGATGCAGTGTTTGAAAACCATCAAAGGTTGAATTTGGTTTGCCAAGATAAATGCAACAGGTTTCATGAGGTCAAGTTTTAACATACCATCTACTCGTTTACAAAGTCATCTGAGGGACAAGCTACACCAAAGCTTAGATTTCACAAACAGTAAAATAAGACGAGACTAAACAGATGCCCAGATAAAAGCAAAGGAACAACAACAGGTGTGAGACAAAGACGGCAAATGTAAAAAAAAAGAAAAAAAAAAAAAAGCAAAACGTAAACTTCTAAACTCACCAAACAATCCCTCAAGCAAGTAAGTTTGCCAAACAGGTCCCTAAATGAGCAGACCTAAGATGCTTTGATGGATGAAATGGTACTGAGAGCCGGGTTTGCTCCAGTGGACTCCCCAGGCAGCGCATTCCACATTCACATCAAAGACAGGCCAGGACAAAGGGCTCTCCATAGACGGCCGGTCCCGGACCGCAGTGTGAGTCTTTTCAACCATCCACTTCTTCCATATGAAAGACTACAGAAAAAGGTAGCCTTGACAAACCTCATGTAGAGATCTGATCATACGAGCCTTAGCACATACACTCTCATATCTACTTCCAGTGCCTGTGTGACTGTTGCAGTCAGGGCAGATCTCTACAGGGATTATGGTGATTTTACCCCGGGAAGGAAGGGGGGAGGGAATGAGGAGGGGGCTGTTGTCATAGCCAGTCTCCTTGAAGCAATCTAGCAGCTTCTGTCTCCCTATTGGCTCAGGGATGGTATGCTAATGAGCAGTCGAGAGGGCCAAATGTTCTCACTGAAACCCCTCTTGTGTAGCGGTCCTCTGTTTCTTCTATTACTATGGCAACAGGTTGATTTTTGCCGAGTCTTAAGTGCACTGATTTGTCAAGTGGAGCGAAACCAAAGAAAGAGATAATAATTGAACTACATTTTAAAAGAAAAGTGGATTTATTTCAAAATATAAACAGATTTATTGCCATAAACTGATCAATCCAACAATGAATATTCAGTAGTGGCTCTGCACTACACAACACTAGAGTTTTACTATTGAGGCGCCCCACTCACTGATGGCAATAGACGTCACCATTACCGCTGACCTCAAATCCTAACCCTCCCAACCCCCGAAACCGATCATGTCACCAGTAGATCACTCCAGGTCTGACAAAAGCCATCTGGTTAAAAAAAGGCTAGAGATCTCAAATAATCAACCTGTTAGCTTTGTAAAACAAATCTCTAAAGAGTGAAGCTTGTGATTGGAGCTTGACCTACAAAGTTTCGAACTTGATTAAAACTTTTCTTGGCATCAAAACAAGTGGTCTGGTGACAGGCAAGAAGATTACAGAAGAATTGTTTTGGCCTATGCCTGATGGGCGGGCTTTTACGAAATCTTTCACAATGATGTATTGTGAGACGACTTCTCATCCGTGCATTCCAGACAGGAGGCCATTCCTAGGCATTAACGCTCTCATAAACATTGCATTTTTCTCACTGCCTCAAAGAGGTAAAGCAGGCAAAAACATTTGTAAATTTGTAAAGATTTGTAAAGCTCTTATTTTAGAGAGAAAAGCCATTCTAAGCTGATGTTTTTCAAGGAGACAAGAACAAGTGTTTAAGGAGATATGTCCAACAAGATCTTATCTGATCCATCTGGCTTTGATCCGTCTAATGGAAACCACACTTTGTTCAATGTAATATTGGACACAAGGGGACACCGCTAGAGTTTTGGCCACATTGGAGTCAGTTATTTATCTGGCTGTGGAGTGTCTGCACAAAGGCCTTCTTCAGAACGCATGTCAATCAGACCACTAATACGGGGCCAGGAGAGGCCAACCGTGAGGTGCCTGTAATGACAGGCACATTCCTGAGCTGCATGTCATACCAGCCAAAGAACCAATAGCCATCTAGTCCCCTGCTGGTTTCACAGCTGCGTCTCTTTTGTTTGGGTGTACAGTACTAAGATATATCAGCATAAAGCATTTCTTAAACTTACACATATTATGCGTTACTATTAGACCTGAACAAAAATAAATAAAAAATAAAAAAATCGATGGCTTGCTTACTCCGGGTTTCCTGCATGTTGATGTGATTAAGGATGCCCTTGGTCTAACCTTAGCTAACAGGGTAAGAAGCAAGAAAAGTGCACAGTAATCAGACTTAGAAGGTGACCAAAGGACTCTAAATTCATTGCTCCATGCCAAAATTTCTTGGAAACGGTAAGCACAGGAGACTGAACCCTTCTGTGCAAAGTTTTACATTCCCAAAGACTTAATGTGACCTGTAGATCAACATCTGATCACACACCTAGACTGAGAACAGGGATTCGCCTGCAGTGATCTGATATATTACTGAGATTAAATAAACAGCTTGTATTACACTCATAGAAGAAAATACACAGTTCGACCTAATTTTGGAAGAATGAATGAGAACTTTACCTGGTTTCTTTCAGAAAACACACAAAGGACATCACAAACTCTCTTTCTTTTTTTATCTCTTAGTTACGTTTCTTCTTTTTACTCTTGCTTTTGATCTCTTATTAATTACTCTTTTGTAATTACTACCCAATTTAATTTGGTAATGGAGTTTGTATGTTCCAATTCCTTTGCAATAAAAAAGTGCTCCTCTCGAGCATAAAAAAAACCTCATTTTGACTTCATTAAAGACCTGATCATCATAAAGACAAATATCACAGCTAGTTCATAAATCTGTGTTGCAAATTGAGAAGAGATATGAGAACTACCTGATTCTTACTGTTGGTACATGTGCAATTAATTAATAAACACGTAAGAATTTACATACAATTTTTACTGTGTATTTTTTTTAAATAAACTAAAAATAAATACAAATAATTTTTTACAATAAATTTTTGAATCTAGTTTATATTTTGATTATCCCTGATATTCTTACACTTTAATCATCAGACTTAAAATGTCTGAAAAAGTGGCATCCATGTCAA
The DNA here is from genome assembly GCA_021397915.2 of Tor tambroides. Taxonomy (NCBI): domain Eukaryota; kingdom Metazoa; phylum Chordata; class Actinopteri; order Cypriniformes; family Cyprinidae; genus Tor; species Tor tambroides. The sequence continues at coordinate 56,230 of JAFVLL020030810.1, read as the reverse complement.
TTTCCATTTCATTATGCATCATAAAGTATGAAATAATTATCAAATAAGAATACTTATGAGATTATTAATTTGATGAATAGATCAACTAACCCAGAATTGTTTGAGAAAGAATCACAATGAATAAGTGAATCATAATAAGCAATTTTACAATGCCACACATTTGGAATAGACAGTTGTAGCTACTTTGTGTTGAGATTAGGACCAAAACTAACATTAATAGTGTACTAATAGTGTTACAAACATTTCTGGTTTCCCCTTCCGAATGAGCCAGTTTCAGGCAGACAAATCCCACAGCACCACCTTTCCCATGTACCTTTCACTTTCACAGGCTGCTGATGTAACAGGTGTCATAGCAACTAAAATAAAGGAACACAGCTTCAGAGGGATCTCATCACCATAGCACTGCAGGAGCTTGTCCGAATGATTGTTTGATGCTGCTTCCTGTAAAGCCAAGCCACCTGCTGTTAATATAAGACCTTATGTCCACAAAAGGCTTTTTTTTTCAAATAAAAGCACTGAAAAAAACAACAACAATCAGGTTTCTGAAGTATTTGTTTCGCTCTTGACTGAAGTGCAATAAAATAGGAAAATATTGTATTTCTAAGCCATGAAATCCAGACACTACAAAACTGGAAAAGTTTGCCAACATTTTCATATTTCAAAAATTTACATACCTCAATAACACCTGTACAAAAAGTCTGAGCCCACTACAGCATCTGGTTCAGTCATGATACGCAACTCCCATTACTGTGGTTATCTTGTGTTTAATTAGATTTTCTCCTACAGTACTTGTGAAAACAGCAGCTCTTCCTCTAATGCTAAAGAAATGTGTGTAACCAACGGGTGTCAACTCACCTTGGCAATGGACCGTTCCACAAATCATTTTAGAAAAGGGTGGATCAAGGATTAGCACCATGTGAAATTGCAAATTAAAAACCACTTTGGCATTTAGGTAGCGCTAATTCAAAAGTTACAGTGTGAAATTAAGAAAACAAGAAAGCAGTTTTATTCGATCACTGAGCGCCTCTATAAATCATATGCAGATGACTTGACTTCACCCCTGCTGCCGTGATCAAGTTCAAGTCATCCTCTCTCAGTTAATGCCATAGGAAAGATTTACTAGTTATAATTGGATTCTGAAGCTCAGAGTGACACAGCTCGTCACTATAGCCACACACCTATTTTACACTATTGGGCAGAAGCAGTGCTGCCACAAATTCTGGCATGGCAATTGTCTTAGAAGGGCTTATTACCCAATGAATCACTTTAACATTTAAACTACATCCTGTAGCTGAAATATTTAGTCATTTAGATGCAGTTTTACAGCTTAAAAAGTACATAATTACTAAAAGAGGGAGGAAAAATGTTAATGTCCTATTTTAAGCAGGCTTTTGGAACAATTCTGCAACCAAAGTCTGTATTTAAACCAACAGAATAAAGAAACCCTTTCTAGCTAAATCCTGGGAAAATCATTAATTACTGACAGCTGGTCTATTGCAAGAGGGATGTGGGTTCTTATCAGGAAGTGCAACACAAATGTCAACACAATCCTAAAAATTCAAAGAATGAAAAAAGCAAATTCTCTTAGCTTTGGTCACCCCAGGATTTTGAGATTATTCTACCATCTACAATACCAGTGTACAACATTGTTCACCAGCCAAATATATTAAATAGAATATTTATATAATACATGAAATAACTAATAATATTATATATATATATATATATATATATATATATATATATATATATATATAGTTTAGTAAAATATATATAGTTTAGGGTCAGTAAGATTTTTAAGACGTTTTTATGTTGTGCTGACTAAGGCTGCTTTTATTTGATGAATAATAAAGTAAAACAGCAGTACTGTGAAATATTAAACAGTTCCCGATTTTTTAAATGTACAGAATAGAAAGAACGAATATGAATGAAGTTCAAAAGGACAGCATTTATTTAGAAGAAAAAAAAAAAACTTTTATAACAGTATAAATGCCTTTACTGTCACTTTTGATCAATGTGTGTCTTTGCTGAATAAAAGTATTTTTCAAGAAAAAAAGAAAAACCCTACAAAAATGGCATTGTACACACATTCAGAAATTCACTTCTCTGTTATTTATTTATTTAAAAGGATATGTTCGCTAAAAACTAATCTTTTATTTATCTTTGAATCTTTATATTGTACCCTATAGGCACTGAAGTTTTTTGATTTCCCCTATATAAGACAGAAGGTATTATCAAACAAAATGTTCATTTTTTTCCACAGTGTGATTGTACTGTCTGAACATTTTGTTAGCTAACTCCTTTTGTGCTATCATATACACATATCATGTGTTATGGGTCTACAGCACTAGGTGGCAGTAATTGCTCTACATGAGAAGCTGGCTACAGAAGAAGGACTGGCCTCTGGATGATCTGATAATAACAAAAGGTCTCTTGGGTCAGTAATGTCAACAGGGCATTCAAACGTCACAGTCGGAAAACAGCAAGAAAAAAAAAATTGTTTTTGTCAATAAATTATGATGAATTAAACTTGCTCTCCTGAGGTCTTTTTCCAATCAAAGTTTCTGAGAACAGTAAATGAACAATCAACAAAACTTCACAGAATACACATGTGAGAAGATCATATGAGAATGACCGAATCTGAATGACAGACACAATACACATTCGCTTAGGGCATTGGTCTCAAACTCAATTCCTGGAGGGCCGCAGCTCTGCACAGTTTAGCTCCAACCAGCTCCAAATCACACCTGCTTGGAAGTTTCTAGTTATCCTGAAGAGCTTGATTAGCTGGATCAGGTGTGTTTGATTAGGGTTGGAGCTAAACTGTGCAGAGCTGTGGCCCTCCAGGAATTGAGTTTGAGACCAATGACTTACGGGAATTCAAGGTCATTTCAAGACAAGCCACTTAGCAGATGTTCCTAAAACAATAACAGCTCACAAAAAGATTTCTTTGAATCAGTCACAACTGAGTAACTCTGAATGCTACTCCAGACACACCTCTGTCACATGACTGCCTCCTCTCGTCTGTTTCAAGGACTGTATGTGAAGTCCCTGTTTGTTTCTAAATTCAACAACCACAATATTCACGTGGAACATGCACAAAATTTTCATTAATACTTTCGAGAATCTCTTACTCTTTCCTTGAACAAAACAAGCAGTATTTACATCTCTAAATAGAACAATGGTTCTCGACTTTGTGAAATTTAGGAACAAAAGCATGCATTTTATGCATTCAATCAGCTCATAAGTTCATCTGATGCTTTTTGTAGCACATCTGTGTTATTGGTTTGTAGGGCTCTTCTAACAGACTATCCATCTCTGACGCTCTCTTTTCTAATAATTTAGAGTTACAAATGTTCTTTTGCCCCTTTGAATCTCTTCTTATTCACCAGTTCCAGATGTGGCTTTTTCTTTGAAACTCAGCACAACTGCTGCTTGGCATGTACTTCTCAAAGAAGCTGCCAACTGAGAACCTGTGAGGTATTGGTTTCTCGAACTAGAGACTCTAGTGCATTTGTTCTCTTGTGTACATGAACCATCCGCATCCATCTCTGTCTGGGTTAAATCCAGTTTGCTGTTTTTGTTTAAAACATCAGTACATACACTCATAGAATAGCCTTCGTTTCTTGAAAGAACAACAGATTGTGTGTTTATAGAGAAAGCTGAATATCTTTGAAACCAAAATAAAACTTTAAAAAGCCCAAATAATTTAGAAACTGGGTGTTGACTGAAGACAGATTTTGCATTACATTTTCCACTCCACTTTTTATGTAACAGTACTATAGAATCATATTGCTCCAATTGTAGCACCAGACAAGACAGTCTGTAAAAGTGTGGATGAGTTATCTAATCCACAAGCAACAGATTCCAAATCCCATTTTAATCACACTGACCATAATCCCAATATCTCTGTGGTTAGATTACCTACTCAGTGGGGCATCTGGGCACATTGGCATTCACAGAAACACTCAATTGTGCATCATGCATGAGCGACAATATTTAGTCTGTCATGTATTTCATTCATCTAAGAGTTTATTAATCATGTTCATTTAGATTAGTTAATCTTAATTAATCACTGTGCCACATATAACACTTGTTTTACTATAGTGAACAATCATTGTATAAACAATCAGAATGTGTAAAAACCAGTTAATGTAGTTCATCACTATTACTCAGTATTTAAGTGATTACATTAACACAAAAGTATGCCTAATGAAAGGTGAACTCAGTAATTTGGTGTGTCAAGCAGTATCATGCAAAACCAATTAAAAAATGTTTTCAGTTACCAATAGCTTTGTAGAAATTCACAGTTAGCAATGATTCATTTATTACGCAAGCAAAAGTTTACATTAATACATGTGAACAGTGAAAAGTGAATAGCACTGGGCTGGTGACTTGATCTCACGTGATCTCAAAAAAAAAAAAAAAAAAAAAAAAAAAAAAAAAGGGAAAAAAGCTTTTATTAGGCTACTAATATGACAGCACGGTCAACTAAAATGAAAACTGATGATAGGAATCATTTTTGTTCATTTACATAAAGTTAAAGCTAAAATAAAATAAAATTAAATAAAAAAAAAATCAGAAACGTAGCCTTGGGAACTCATTAAAATAAAAATAAAAGTTTAAGTGGAAGTATACTAAAATTAATAAAACTAAAAATCAAAAATAAAATAAAGCTTAATTAAAGAACAAAAACTTATAAAAGTGACAAACGCAAATAACAAAAATACTAAACCAAACTAAAATGAAAATGAAAATAAAACCTCATTTAAAATATTAATAAATATTATAATACTACATAAATTATACTAAAATAACACTGTATGAGCCTGAATCTCATGTGATCCCTTTAAACATTTTCATTTCTATGTACAAAATATTTTAGTAAGGAAAACCTACCGAGGGCACATTTAATTTAAATTATAGCAAATTTCTTAATATGGTTTTTAAACTTATGACACTGAACAATGTACTATCCAGGCATACAGATGGCCTTGTTCCACCATATATGCTGTGTTCTCTATTTGTCCAGTGCCTTGGTCATGCCAAACTAAACAATCTCTCTCCAGCTCATACCATGACCTCATAGTTTCAAATGAAGTCAGAATATGCAAAACAGGCACCGCCTACATACGCAACAACTTCCTATTTCCTCGTTTCACAGTCAAACACTTATTTTGCTTGGGCCTTATTCAGACATGCAATCTCTTTCAAAAAGTACACTGTTAAAAGCCACACATCACCCTCTGCTCTATCATAATGCACAGATTGAGGCACGTGGTATGCTGGGCTCAGGGTCGTTCACAACCCAGTGATCTGCCTCTGGCTGACAAAACATCTGACAAATTTGTCTTGCAATTATAAAGAATTATGACAATGACACACGCCTTAACAGGTTTTTAAAGCAACACGAGGGTGGAGTGATGTAACAGCATGTAATTTGTTAACTGTAAATATGCATGTTATATAGTGGGGTTCCAAAGCCTAAGACCACTTTGCGAATCTAAAAAATAAAAGCGTCTGCTAAATAACTAAATGTAAATGTAATGTAAATGAATCTGGGATTCAAATATTATTTATTTTATATATATTATATTTTTGATGTTTTACATTTAAAGAAAACGTTTCAATCAAACTGTAATGCTGGCAACACAAAATAGTATTTTCATTGAAAACATATTTTCATAAGTAGACCCCAGTAGTTCAGATTTGTACTTGCCCTCCTAAGATTTTCACTGGGCCAACACAAAAATTATAAACTTTATATACATTACCATTCAAAAGTTTGGGGGACGCCAAGATTTTTTAAATGTTTTTGAAAGAAGTATTTTATGCTCACCAAAGCAGTTGCAGTTATTTGATCAAAAATATATATATATGTGTATATTTACTTATTTATTTATTTATTTATTTTTATTTATTTAAGTAATACCTCCAGCATATATAGCCGATATACTTTCAGTGTATAGCCTAAATGAAAAATAAAATTGAAACTGATTCAGTTTTATTTTAGCTTTCTATTCCTCTATCTCACAGTGTGTGCTTGTCAGTTTTCAGGAAAACAGCGATCTGGCAGAACTGGACTGTCAAGCATTCAACGGCTCCCTCAGCGTCAGATAAGCTAGTGATGCAAACAACACCAATCCCCAGCGGCTAAACTCATTCACTTCCCACCTGTGACGTACATTTATTCATTGGTGTTTCTACCTAACAGAGCAATACAATATTGATGGGAACACAAATAGTCCTGCTCAAAATATTCAATGCATCTTTTAACATATGAAATAAAAACATCAACAGTAAGTAACCACGTATATCTTACCCCTGTGAGGAGGAAATATTAAAGACCCTGTTTACACCTGGCATTAACATCTGTTTCTGACAACCTGATCACAAGTGGGCAGCATTGAATGTCACTTTCTTTATTGTGACTTCGCTCATTCGTAGCATGCATGTAAACACATCACAATTGTGGTGTAAATGCTATTCCACCCTGATCACCTGCCAATCAGTCATTGTGCTAAAACAATGATTCTAAACCTTGCCAAATGGCTTTAAAAAGTTCAGTTAGTATAGGGGCTTGACTAAAATAACTGAGCATTCTGCTCAAAATGTCCCATCTGCAGTGAGATTAAAAATTTGGAAGCAACAGTCAGTCGACTTTCTGTGCTTGCTTATTTACATGCAATATCACGCTGACGCAGAAAGTGATGCATGATCAGGGAACCTCCCCCCAAAACGTATATATATGTGATGCATATTAGGTGAAAGTAGCTTGACTACTTGTGATCCGATTCCATAGACAGGTCTTAATCTCAGGTGTAAATCGGCCCCAAAAATGATAGTGAGGTTGAATATAAATACCTTTTCACCACCAGGCTGAGAGTCTTGTGGGAGCCCTTGATTAGGCAGATGGCCTCTTGTCTGTAGCCACTGAGAGAAATGTTGTTGACGTTGATTAGTTCATCTCCAGCCTGCAGTCTTGCGGTTGCGGCCTTGCTGCCCTCTTCCACCTGTGACACAGACACAATACACTCAATCTCAATCAAATCTCTGTGTTTCATGACCATACATCATCTACAGATGAATAGACCTGTACTAATAGCTCTCCCTTTGTTGAGAGATTGAAATTGAACAAACTAAGACAATATTTGGACAAGCATTCATCTTTTGTAAATGACCTAGCCATTGTCAGGCAATGTAGTGCAATTGCGCTAAATTCAGATAGGGAACAAAAATCTGGTTTGGCATAATCCAACTTAATTCAGTTAACATGTTTATAGTGTAAACAGCATACTAAAAAAAAAAATAAATAAAATAAAAAAAAGGGAAATCTGATTTTTACACACCCAGTCCAAACCAAATTGATTTTTGGTTTAAAATCTAATTAGGTTTCAGTGTGAATGGTCACTTTTTTGCTTTATTTTTTTTTCACTAAAAACTATACATCCATTGTGTAGTTAATAATGAATGAAGCATCCTGTTTCAAGTAGTATATGCAAAAATATGCAAATACACAGTATATGAAAGAACATGCAAATACACTGTATATGAAAGATTATGCAAAACACAAAAATGCAGCAATGCAACAATGCTTATGTTATTCAGTACAATGGCACAATGTCACGATAGACATGAGCAGAAATAAAGATCCAATTTTTGCTTTGTTCTTTTCTCTAGACAGAATGTGCGATATTGACCAAAAAAAAAAAAAAAATCTCAATATTTTTTGGGATTGGTATACTTTGACAAAATTTTATGTGTTTTTGTGCTGACCTGTTCTGGACTTCCTGAAGCTTTTCATATTGTTTACAATTCAATTCGTTCAAATCATTTAGAAACGAAGCAAGTGATCATCTTCATTAATGGGTAATTGAATTATTCAATGATTCAAAAATGATTTGTTCAAAAATGCAAATTCATTCAGTAACGAAACACATCTTTGTGTTGGAACGGCTCTACTCCGTATTTTCTTTTAAACTATTTTCGTTGGCATTCTAACTGCATTCTGCAGTCAATGTGTGGACTCTCAAGGCGTGTTTTGTTTGGTTTTTGCAATGTGAATGACATCTCACACATCATTAAAACAACATCACACACCTCTCCCAGACATAACTATGATAAGCGTTGTACACATACTGTATGAAAGAAACAGATCTGATTTTATCATGTGCAAAACGACAGTGTGGACAATCAGTCCTAAAGATCCGATTTGAAAAACAAGTGTGAGCAAAGTATTAAAGCATTTCCTGAACAACTGCAAACAGTGCAATGCCAAATACATTATTTGTTGTGCTCTGCCCTTAAATGACCAAATGAGAAAGCCACGTTCACATTTCTAAATCAGCAGCACAGGGGGGCAAGTCATATGCTTTCCACATCAACACTTTACCTCCAGAGCCGAGCTAGAAGCGAGTTAATCATAAATATTCTGTCATAAAGTGCAGATTTCAGGGAACATGTAGCCAAATAGGGGGTTTGGTCTAAACTAAAGTAAATTCCTGACATGATATGTAATGCTGCTCTATCTTCCAGTAAGCCAGTTATCTGCTATTTGAGCTTTTACCCCAAAGTTGATCACGGCTGTTCATTATTTACTTTCCAGGTATGTCTACTCATCAAACATGATCCTCTCTGGAGGGATAATATTCATACACAGGAATGTACTTTTATCATAATACGGTGCTATTAGTGACATAACATTTTTAGAAGGTCAACTTTAAGCTCAAATGGACAACAAACCTTGAGTGATTATTCTTGCTTGCTTTATCACCAGCTGTGGTTAGATTCAAACACCAGTCGACCCTATAATAAACCATCTTACTGCGTATACGTGCATGGTCAAGAATGCACAATTGTGGCTATTTTAGTTATTCCTTTGTTGTATGTGGTCTTCCCTGCATTTATTATTTTAACAGCAGCAGGACTCTGTGACATCCGGACTTAAGAGCCCCCCTCAGAGTTTATAAAACAAGAGGAAAACTTTAAGCATGCCCAAATAAGAAGCACTAGAATAACCTCAAACGTTAATGTTAAACAGGCACGCCAGTGGGTGCCCCCCTCTGGCATTCCGCACCATACTGAGAGAATAAATGACTTAGAACTATGGAAATGTTCACTAGAGAGGTATCAGACCCACAAGCTAACACTGTCGGAGCACTGGGATGAGGGTGGGGGTGTCATTTAATGGGAATGTGAGGCAAACGCAGAGGTGAGAGTGAAATAAGACAGATATTTTCTTCTCTGTATCGTGCATATGCGTGACCTCAAAATGCATCCACGCAGGCTAAGTCAATATCAAGTCCAAATGCTCTAGAGTTCATGACAAGACCATGACCATGAAAATGTGGTTCTTGGACTGGGACTTGAGTATGGTTTTGAGTACTACAACATTGACTGCCAAACTCACATGTCATTGACATGGTATTTCAAGGTTTGTCAAGGCATACCATGGTATTACCATGGTACAATTCCAATAAATTGGGGTATACAACTGTTTGATTCACTGATTGTGCATTCAAAAGTCATTTTAATAAATACAGAACTATTTGTGACCCTGAACCACAAAACCAGTCAGAGATTTATACATCATTTGAAAGCTGAATAAATAAGCTTTCCACTGATTTATGGTTTGTTATGATAGAACAATATTTGGCTGAGATAAAACTATTTGAAAATCTAGAATCTGGGGGTGAAAAAAAAAATTGAAATATTGAGAAAATCGCCTTTAAAGTTCTCCAAATGAAGTTCTTAGCACTGCATATTACTAATCAAAAATTAAATTGATATATTTATGGTAGGAAATTTACAAAATATCTTAATGGAACATGATCTTTATTTAATATCCTAATGATTTTTGGCATAAAAGAAAAATCGATAATTTTGACCCATACAATGTATTGTGGTTTTGTGGTCCAGGGTCAAATTTCAATTAACAATTCTATTCAATTCACTGCTTTTCAATTAAATTCAAAAGCCATTTTTGCATATTCATGACAATTTTATTCTACTTCAGCAATTTTACAACACATTTATTGGATCCTTAAATTACTCCTTTCTTAGACAAGAATTTTAAAAAAAGTGATAAATTCAGACATCAGTGCATATGAATCAGCATAAAATCTTTATTTGACCCTCTAACTCTAGCACTCTCTATTCTGTTTTAATTCTACTTTATCTATTTGTCTAAAATGTAAAAAAAAAAAATCTTTCTAAAATTCTATTTTTATATTCTATGTACTTGTTTTTCTTTTTGTGCATGTGTGCGTTTATATATATATATATATATATATATATATATATATATGTGTGTGTGTGTGTGTGTGTGTGCGTGTGTATCGCATAAAATTCAAGGCATTAATGTTTGCCTACAAAACCACCTCTGGCTCTGCACCCCTTTACTTAAATTCGGTACTTCAGACCTATGTGCCCTCTAGAAGCTTGCGTTCTGCAAGTGAACGACGCATTATTGTGCCATCCCAAAGAGGCACAAAATCACTCTCACTGACTTTTTCATTAACTGTTACCTCCTGGTGGAATGACCTGCCCAACTCAATCCGAGCAGCTGAATCCTTAGCCATCTTCAAGAAATGTCTAAAAACACATCTCTTCCATCTTTATTTGACCTTCTAACTCTAGTACTCTCTATTCTAATTCTATTTTATCTGTCTTCTTTTTATTTAAAAAAAAAACCCACACACACTTGACCCATCAACTGCATATTTATTCTCTAACTGCTAGCTTTTCTTGAAAAACTAACATTAGCTTTCTTTTTTCTATTCTATCTACTTGTTTCTTTCTTTAAAAAAAACAACCTTGCTACGTGTACTGCGTTAGGCTAACCGAGACTTGTCATTTGCACTTACATATTGTTGCTCTTTTGTTAGTTTTGATTGCTTCTATTGTCCTCATTTGTAAGTCGCTGTGGATAAAAGCGTCTGCTAAATGACTGGATGTAAATGTACATGTAAATTGATCCAGATCTATAGTAGAGCTGGGCCAAATACATTTGATATCGATATTTTATCACAATATTCATTTAATACCATTACTGGGGAGGAAATGCATTTCGCACATTTGTTACATTTTATTGTTAAAATAAAATGTAAACTAATGAATTTATAACTACTAATTTACAACATTTGTTCTATTTATAGTAGTGGAAAGGGCTCTATAAATACACTAGACTTGAGACTTAATGTCAAATAAGGTGCTGCACATGGATGAAAATCTCTTGATTGTATAGTATTCCTCAATAACAATAATAGTAATACATTTGTCATAATTTCTTCAAGTTAAACCAAACCTTTATTTAGGTGGACTGTTGTGAAGACTGTCCTTATATAGTGAGACAGCAGGCTGAAATTATTTATGTTACTCATTCACACAAAGACACAGAACTCTAACTCTATCTATGTAGGCTAAATAAAAATTACTCAAGTTTATCAATATCATGGCTTAATTTTTTCCCAATAAATATTTTCCTGCAAAAAATGTATCATCCAGCCCTACTCTATGGTATATATGCGAGTGCATTTGTCAAAGCAATATCATGGTATTTTTCAACATGTATCATAATCATAGTATCGACCTGGAGTACTATTTCAGTACAGTGGTAATGGCTCCATGGTTCACTGATTTATGTGCTAATGGAACCTCTACACCTCCATCAACCAGGTGGTATTTCCAAAGAATTTTTCAAAAGCTTGAAATAAGTTCCATGACCTTGCTGTCTCAGCATGGGGTCTGGAGTGTGGGGTGACGTGAGGTGAGGTGAGGGAAGGATGTGGCAGAGAAGAATGTGGGAGTTCTGCTGACTGGTGTCCTGTGCTCTACGCTGACAGAGCACTGAGCTTTAGAGCTACTTTACATCCTATCCTGCTGCATTCAACACACACACACACAGAATATTCAAAGTACAAATGTTCTTCCAAGAGACATCACCTCTTCACAATGGTGCCATTGTCAAATCTTGACAATGAGAGTACATATAATACACACTGGGAGCTATAACAGGACTATGCCTGCACAGAACAATAATATGACTAAGGACTTTTTTGTTGTTTCAGCTTAACTTGATCGTGTACTAAAGAATCTGAGTCGACTCCAGCTACAACAGAAGTACTGAACTGTACAGATTAAGCTTTTTTGAATGAACATTGTATCCTAGCACAAACAAAAGAGCATGAGCTCCTTGTGGCTTAGCATTAGGAATGCATCTAAATTCCTCCAGGCAACAAAATAAAGACTGAAGACAGGATTTCCAAAAAAATTTGCTGCAATCACATTCCATATCGAGAGGCCTCCTATATGTTCCTAAAGAGCATTACTGAGTTTGTGTGGGGAATGGACAACCTCTGGATGTTCAAAATATCAAGAGATTCATACATACAGAGGATGCAAAATATCTCAGTTCATACACTACATTTCTTAATTTATTTGTATTGTTGATATTGAATATATTGCCTGATAACTCTTTAATTTTTACATCAAGACTACATTTACCTTCATTTAACACTCACTTTAAAGTTAATCATTCAAAACACTAAATTATCAATGTAATCTTTAGCAAATTTCAAAATGAATATTAATCTTTCGTACTGCACATAATGTTGCGATGACTAAATTCACTTGTGACTGATTTCAGATTTTAGTATTTTGTTAATTTATTTAGACACAATAGTATAGAATTTGAATATCAGCCATTTATCGGTTTAAAATGTATAACCTTATCAAGACAGATAATCTAACAACATAATGTGATTTTTTTTATTTTATTTAATTTTCTGTAAAGAACTACAATACCCGTAACTGCTGTTGAGAAATCCACCAATCAGAGAAGTTGCAATTGAGTCTCCCTCCCTACAACCTTAACTACTCGTACATCTGCATATGTTTGAATAAATTGCAATAAACTTCAAATATATTTTGTTTACAACCAATAACTTGCAGTCAATAGTTTTACACTGTTTTTGATTCAATTTATTAGTCCAAATTGCAAATTCAAAGTACAAAAAGAAAGAATTTTTAAATGCCCACAGAAAAAGGGAAAATACTTCCATATCTAAAGCTGCTTATAAAATGTGGCATAACTGTTCTTCTCTTCAGACCACAAATGGTTGTTGTCTGCTTACACAAAGCGGTGCGTTTCTTTAAACAAACACCATTATTTTCACAGCAGCCTTTGGCAGTTTGGTGCAGTCTAAACAATAGATGCGTGTGCATGTGTGTATTTGCATTGAGCAAGGGCTCCGAAAAGATAAGAGCAAAGGTCTTGAAATACTTCAAAACATGCAAAGTGAGGTTAAATACTCTTTCCTGATACTTCTTACTCTGAACATGAACAGACATGAACTGTAGAGTTAAATGTCAAGCTCTTCTGAAACAAATACTAATGAAAGCTGCTCTAAATTTGACTGGTTCCTGCAATTCCTCAAGTGAAGTTATTAACGTAAAAAAGACTATCATTAACAGATTCTTCCTCTGATGGCTTTCAGTATGTGGGTGAAGGGTTGTTTGCACCAAATTTGCTCTGAACGGGTCGGGGCATGACAGTCGACTGATGAATCCGGTTGTCGACGAATAGGTTTACCAGTGCTCATTAAATGGCTGCCCTTTTAGGGTCTCTGAGTGTTGAAAGAATGCAGAAAATGAAAAACAAATACAGGCAGCGTGTGAAAGGCTACACTGGATGCATGCAGTGTAAAACAGGATTATTAGAGTTTATTGAAACAGAGGACTTAAAATAAACGCGTTGAAGACCTTTGGCAAATAAACGGCATGAGAGGAATGAGGGGAATTTTAATTTGTTCCATTTTTCTGTATAAATAAATAAAGCTGCTTACTGCAGCCCTCTTTCACCTAATGTAATGTATGGACGAATAAGGTAAAAACTAATGGGTCAGAAAGCTCAAAATTGCACAGCAACAGCCTGGTAACCACCCACAACAGCCTAGCATTCATCTTCAGAATATACATATAGATATACAAAAAAAAAAAAAAATCTATCTTTGAAAGATTTATTAAATTAAACTGATCAAAAGTGACAGTAAAGACATTTATGTTACAAATGTTGCATTGTTATTAAGCACAAGCAGCACAAGTGTTTTGAACGTTTATACCAATAAGTAATGTTTCTTGAGCAGCAAATCAGCATATTAGAATGATTTCTGAAGTATCATGTGACACTGAAGACTGGAGTAAAAAAGGCTGCTGAAACTTCAGCTTTTCCATCACAGGAATAAATTACACTTCATAAACATCACTGTTTGTACTGTATCTTTGATTAAATAAATGCAGCCTCGATAAGCAAGAGAGACTTCTTTCAAAAACATGCAAAAAAAATGAGCAACACAGACCACATTTCTCTCAGGTATAGATAAATGAAATGTCTATTCCAAAAAGTTACTGAAATTCACACAGGTATACAGATAGCCTGTCACAAAACATGTTACAATGACCTCACTTCGTGTCAATTATTTTAAGAATTTAGTGAGACCACGGAAGGTTTTCATCCTTCACTTACAAGACGTCAAAGGCAAAGTGAACTTGCCCAGGTTCCTTTAATCCAATCTAAATTTATCCCAGATGCTGTATCATGCAAGTCCAACTGGCTTCAGGCTGTCGAAGATAATTCAGTACATTTGGATAATCAAGCAAAGCTTCAACATTCCTGTGCTGTTCCTGGCACTGCCAGTTTGCCTCAGGAATCTCAGAGAACTGTAGTGAAACAATCCACTGAAAAACAGAGCAAGCTCAGAAAATCAATAAATAAACTGCTAATTAACCTGCAAACCTACAAAACACCTTAAATTCAACCTTTTACTTCTGTAGCTAAGGTAAAGATTTCCCTAAATTGTACTACCTTGTTTAGAACCTTGTATCTTTTTGCCTTTTGTGGATTAATGTAACTCCCAGAGAACAGTCAGCTTGCAAAACAGACCTTTTGAACTTCTTTCTGAACACTTGTCATCAAATAATTTTCTCATCATTATGTCTGTCACTTGATGTATGCCTCGAAGTTTGGATGGAATCCAAAACACGATAACGAAATGTGTACTTTCACAAAGACCAGTACAATAAGAAATAATTGTTGAACAGATTTGAAAAATCTTAGAAATGGCCTTAATTCACATAACATTCATTTCTTGCATACTATTTAGGACGGCTAAACAGTATGCGAGAAATGAACATTGAAAACAGTAAGCCAACAGATTTTTTTTTTAAATGAACTTTTAACTTCAGAGATAATATATCCCACAACCTCTTGTACCGTAAAAGAGGAGATTCACTTTTTCAGTCTCAAAAAAGTTCTGAGGAAAGCAAGTTAGAGCAGTTTTTAAATATATGTACTCAACGCTAACAGAAACAGTACAAGACAATTTTATGACCATAATGTGCTGTCTTACTACATACTCATACTTTTTCAGCAAGAGTGGGAGTAGCACCTCTACCACATATGTAGTATAAGTATGTGAATTGAGATGCAGCCCATGTTTGCAACTGGCCTTGGTTTAAATAGTTTTCATAGATGATCTAATATTTAAGAAAAACTTAACATAGGTGCTCCACAACCAATTGGCAGATTTTTGGTCATACTTGATAAAGGTCATTTAATTGTTTTGTCTATGGCACTTGTACTAGAACAGTAGGTTCGGACAAAAACACCAATGTGCCAAGAATAACAAACTGGATTCACAACTAATGTTGCAATATGAGGAGAATCAACTACACACAAGCTGTGGAAACCTTTTACCTGCAGAATAAATGTATTGAGGTACAGTGTTTTGCCAAGTATGAAGGTTCTAATTTCAGTCCTTAACATCTTTATAAATTATAGGGCTCATTCATCAGCAGAATAATTAATTTTTTTAAAGGAAGTGTACTACACCTCTGATAAAGCGATAGACCCGTGTTTAAGGCTTGAGCTGCTAATGAAACCTAAATCTTAGCAGAAATCTTAGCATGGTTCCTGAGAAAGTTATGACAGCTCTGCACTCTTGAGCAAGGAACATACAGTAAGCTTTAGTAATTCAGTAATACTGAATTTTCCCACGAGAACTGAATAATCATTCAATAAATCAAACTATCTATCATACTTATTTTGTACTCCAAGTTCAAGTATCATGAGGTGAATCTATACATTTGTGAAAACACAAATGTATAACAAGAGAGATAACACTGACAAACCGGCCTCATAAAATACAGCAAACAAGGTAGGCACAAGAACAAAGCAAAAATGAGTGCATAGAAAACATGGAAAAATAATTCAACACACTTTGACTAGTCAGTCATGAACCCAGGTAAAGAAACCTTGATGAAAACAAAGACACAATTAAGCCTAAATCTCAGGTGCAAAGGTTATTTTACAGCAGGATTTGCCATCATATGATCCAGTAGGAACAACAAGTGACTTTAAGAGCATCAACGAGGGGGGTAAAAAACTTCAGTACATTATTAACCACTCTTACCAATTCCTGAAGTGTGACGGGGTCTGCAGGACTCACAGAAACTGTTGTTGGTGAACACACGTCCAAAGATGTGAAAACCCACACTCAGTCTTTAAACCATCCTCTGAGAAACTGTGTTGTACCAAATCAAAGGCTTCCATGAAATGACCTAACTTAACATTTTAGCTCCTTAAAGACCTCAGCAATGGCAGGAATTTACTTCTGAAGGTCACATGTACCTCAAAACTACAGAGTACGTAGGGGTGCCCACCAGAGTTTTAGAGATGGTCACATTCCACCTTATTTAATATTCTTAGAGCTAAACTTTGTGTTAAAATTGTCTAGAAAAGAAAGACATTTAATGGAGAACATTAGGCATCCTAAGCTAAAAGTAAGAGTGAGGAGTATTCTTTCCAAATTTATCCACGAGGTCCTTCAAAGTTGATGAGTAACCAGAAAAGCACACAAAAAAGTTTCGGTCACTGTTCAAAATGAGTTGCTGATAAACTACACTACAAGAGACCAAAGTGCCATTTCCACAGTCATAGCCTATAAAAAATTTAAACTATAATGCTCATAGTAATAGATGTTGATGTAAGGCTACATTCTAAAATTTGCCAACTGTTGTTTGGATAATACACACTCTTTCGAGAAATCACAAACAATGTAGATATCTGTAATAAATATATTAGATAATCTATATGCATCTTAACACCACTCTACTACCGTTCAAAGGTTTGTGGTCAGTAACGTTTTTATTTTTTTAAAGAAATCTCACGTCTGTCGTCATGAAGTAATTTGAAAAACTGGTTCTGGCTTATCTGAAGGACATCACTGGACCCTTACTGGACCCCCTGCAGTTTGCTTACCGAGCAAACAGGTCCGTGGATGATGCAGTCAACATGGGACTGCATTACATCCTGCAACACCTGGACAAATCAGGGACTTATGTGAGGATCCTGTTTGTGGACTTTAGTTCGGCCTTCAACACCATCATCCCTACACTCCTCCAGACCAAACTAACCCAGCTCTCTGTCCCTAGCTCTATCTGTCAGTGGATCACCAGCTTTCTGACAGATAGGCAGCAACTAGTGAGACTGGGGAAATTCATGTCAAACAGCCGCTCCACCAACACTGGTGCCCCTCAGGGCTGTGTTCTCTCCCCACTGCTCTTCTCTCTGTACACCAACGACTGCACCTCTAAAGACCCCTCTGTCAAGCTCCTGAAGTTTGCA